>VSMD01045715.1:0-33626 GCA_008750895.1 Mirza zaza
TGTGTGTGTGTGTGTGAGAGAGAGAGAGAGAGAGAGACAGTGACAGATAAGAAATAAATATTTAACATATTTGTTAGATGATAACTCAAAAACAAAAAATAAAGTAGGATAAGGGGCATGGATAGGGAGTGCCAGGGCTATTTTACTAGGGTGGTAAGCCAAGGTCTCTCTGAGAAGGTGACATTTAAGCAGAGAGAAGAAGGAAGTAAGGGAGCAAATTGTGAAGATATCTAAGGAAAGAACATTCCAGGCACAGGGAACAAAAAATACAAAGGCCTTGAGGTAGGACAATGCTGGATATGAGGAACAACAAGAAGGTTATAAGCAAAGTGGCTTTGGGTGAGGGCAGCCCAATCATGTGGGGCCTTGTAGGCTGTGTTAGGACATTGGCTTTGTTCTGGGCGAAATGGGCAATGTATCAATTAACTTTTCCTGGGTGACAATCCATCCTACAATTTAGTGGCTTAAAACAACAAATGTTATTTTTCATGATTCTGTAGTTTGGCCATATTCTTATTCTGGAGTAGGCCAGCTCATCTGGAGCTGAAGGGTCTAATTTGGCCTCACTCAGCTGGAACAATGGGAATGGTTGAGGCTTCTTTCCATGTGGTCGCTGTCCTCCAGGCGCCTCACCCGAGTTTGTTCACATGGTAGTGGAAGTGTTCCCAGCAGCAGCATGGGACAAGACCCAGCGAACAAATACTTTTCAAGCCTCTGCTTGCTTCACATTTGTACTGTTACGTTGGCCACAAGTGTCACAGCCAGGCGCAGAGTCAGCCTAGTGGGAAGTGTGGAACTGAGCGCACAAGAGTGTGGAGACACAGCCATTGTGGTGGCGTTTTTGCAAACCTACCACAGCTGGTGGCCTGTGAAGGAGTTTGTTCAGAAGAATGATGGGATCTGACCTTCTCTTCAAGGGGTCACTCTGGATGCTGTGTGCAGAATAGCCTGTAGGGACAAGGCTTGGAAACAAGGGTGCCAGTTTGGAGGTGATAGTAATAATCCATTTGAGAGATGGTGGCAGCTGGGACCAAAATGTTGAAATGATGGAGAAGGCAAGAAAAGGTCAGATTCTGAACATAAAAGAGCCACTAACGGATGGGGTGATAGAGGGCAGAGCCAAGGATGACCCCAAGGCTGGTGGCCTGAGAGTAGAAGAAAGAAGTTGCTATTTACTATGGGAGGAAGATTGTGGGAGGAGGATTTGGGGAGGATTATAGGAAATTTCAGAGGAAAAAATCAGGAGTTTACTTGAGATGCCTAATAGACATCAAAGTAAAGAAGAACAAAGGTCCAAGGACCAAGCCCTGTGTTACTCTTCAGAGCAAGCGAATGGGATCAAGGAGGAATGACCAGTGAAGTAGGGAATTGGGAGCAGGGTCCTGGAATCCAAATGAAAACAGTGTTTTAAGAAGGGAATGATTATCTGATAAGTTGAGTAACAGGGCTGAGAATTCATCATTTGAATGTGGCAAAATAGAGGTCATCAGTGACTTTTTCAAAAGTTTTGCTCGAGTGTTGGAAATGAGAGCCCCATTGAGAATGAGAGAATGGGTGGAGAGGAATTGGAAGTGGTTGCATATGGAGACAACTGTTGAGGAGCTTCCCTGCAATGAGATAGATTGGCAGGGAATATGGGCCGAGAGAAGTTTTATTGTATTTTTAAGATGGGAAACATATGGAATTATACTGATGGAAGTAGAATAATCCAATAAAGAGGGGGAAAGTAATGATAAGAGAGAGAGGACACTTACTAAGTGATAACCTTTGAGTAGCTGAGAGGGAAGGGGTATAAGTGTGTATGGATCTCTGCAAATTAAGAAACCAGCAAAACCAGATCACTTGTCAGACTGTCAGCATCTTACATGAAGGATGGAATAGAATTGTAATTGTTATATAGTTTTCAACATAGAATAATAAATATTAGTGCTGGAAAGGACTTTACTGACTTCTAAGTATGAACTTGTGCAGGTCACTGTCCTCTCACCATTAGTTTTCTCGTCCATGAAGTTGTCATAAACAATGTAGCCAAATATTAAATGCTTTTTTGGAAACTTTAAAACAAAAAATATGAGTTAAGGACAATTACAAGTGGTGTCCAGCCTATGGAGACATGGGAGCCCTCATCCATTGCTTCTTGGAATGTAAAATGGTGTAGCCACTTCCTCAAAAGGTTAAACGTGGAGTTAGCACATGATCCAGCAATTCCACTCCTACTCGTATACCCAGGAAAAAAATGTGTCCACACAAAAGCTTGTACATGATGTTCACAGCAGCATTATTTCATAATGGTTAAAAAGTGGAACCAACCCAAATATCCCTCTGCTGATGATTAATGAACAAATGGTGGTATATCCACACAGTGGAAGATTATTTGACCATAAAAAGGAATGAAGTACTGATACATGCTACAACATGGACGTTGCTTGAAACATACCAAGCGAAAGACACGAGACACAAAGGCCACCATGTCATATGATTCTATTTATATGAAATGTCAGTAATAGGCAAATCCATAGAGACAAAGTAGATGTGTGGTTGCCAGGGACCGGGAGAGGGGAAATGGAAAGTGACTATTAATGGATAGGGAGGGTTTTTTTTTTTTTTGAGGGGATGAAAATGTTCTGGAATTAGTGATGACGGTTACACAACTTTGTGAATGTATTCAAAAACACCAAGTTGTAGACTTTTAAATGATGAATTCCACCTCTATTTAAAAAGAAAAAAAAAACCCTAAGGAAAAAAATCGTGAGTTAAGATCTTTCTTTTTTGATAAGTGGTTCTCAACTGGGGCAGTCCCCACCAGGGGACATATGGTAATGGCTGGAGACATTTTTGGTTGTCACACTCTACTGGTATTTAGTGGGAAAGGCCAAGGCTGCTGCTAAACATCCTGCAATGCACAGAACAGCCCCCACAAGAATTATCCTGCCCCAAATGCCAATAGTGGAGTTCAAGAAGCCCTGCTCTAGGTCTGTGTTCCACAGGGATCTCAACTCAGCGTATCAAAACCTGAGCTCCCTGAGCTCCCCACCAGGCCTGCCTGTCCTCTTGGTCCTGTCCCATACAGGTTTCCAGGGACCATTCCTGACTCCCACTCCTCCACCCCCTCTCCAGAGCTAATTCCACATCTGTAGTACCTGGTACACGCCCTCACCTGTTCTTATCTGGGGCCCTTCAGCATCTTTGCAATTGTTCCTTTTTTTTTTCTTTCCTAACAGTTTTATTGGGGTATAGTCTACATACAATAAAATTTGTTCCATTTATACAATTGAATGGGTTTTATTAAATTTAGAGTTGTACAACCATCACCACAATTCACTTTTAGAACTTTCCATCACCCCTGCAGAATCTCTTGGATCCATTTGCAGTCACTCCCCATTCCCATCCTCCCCCATCCTCCACCACGGCCCCCGGCCCAGCCATAGGCAACCACTAATCTTTCTGTCTCTAGATTCAAGCTGCTGCTTGGCCACCAACCTGGCTCTTTCCCGATTCATCCTTCACATTGCTGCAAGAGAGGTCTTTCTAACACAAATTCAATCCAGTCATTCCCTTGCTTAGACTCCTTTAGCCTAGGCTGCAGTCTGAACTCCCTAAGCATGGCGTTCAAGGCCCTTCCTGCCATGGGTCCTAATTCACTTCACCAGCACGATTGCCCACAGTGCTTGCCACCTCCCAAACATGCCACACTTCTCATGCTTCAGTACCTTTGCACATGCTGTTGCTTCATAGAAAATGTCCTTTACCTTCCCCTCTGGCACCGTTATCTTCTGAAAAGCCTTCCTTTGCTACTTCAGACTAAGTTATTTCCCCTCTGTTTTCATAGCTCCTTGTGGATACCGTTCTTTTTGTTTGATTGTTTTTGAGACAAGGTCTTGCTATGTTGCCCAGGCTGGTCTACAACTCTTGGGCTCAAGCAATCCTACCTCAGCCTCCCAAGTAGCTGAGACTGCAGGCTCAGGCCACCACACCTGGCGGTTGATTATCTTTCTCATCATGGGACTTACCCTGTTACATTATATTTGCTGCTTTGCACATTTGTCTTCCACAGCAGACTATAAGCTCTTTGAAGCACAAAATGTGTCATGTGAACTTTGGGGTTTGTGTTGAGTTCAGCCCCTAGCATTGAGTAAGAGCTCAATAAACGTGTGAGTGAGTGGAAACTGTGCCATTACATTTATGTTAGGTGAACTACTAACTGCATAAATTTTTTCTTAAAGATTCTTGCTTAGCAGACCGAGTTGCACTTTACAAGTGGATGCAGTTTGTTACACACAGCTGCCTAGAAAGTCTTGCAGAATGTGGATCCTCTACAAAGTTTTTTTAGTCAACAGTTTAGCTTATGTTGTTAAAACTGACTAGAGAAACTTATGAGGTAAAGAAAGTATGCATTTTTGGTAGCAGTCTTAGCCTAACCTTTTATGTACTTTAAAAGTCAACTTGCATGCAGATAAAGCATGTACCTATTTCCCTTTATGGGGCACAGCAGTACTAAATGTAGTTTTGTAACATGCTCCATAGACCTTGAGACAATAAGGTGAAATCTCCTAATAATACAGGTTCAGTTTATTCAAGGGAGTCTGTAAATAGGCGACCGAGAGACTCTCTGCTGTCCTACTGACCAGACACCATTCCACTGGAGCATGTGCTCAGCCTTAGCTGAGTCCACATTTAAGTGAATACCAAATGGACTGGGCCTACTCTTTGGCCATTCTTGTCATTGCACAGATTTTGATCTTGTTTTCTAAGCAGTGAGAAATGTGTATAATCTGTCCACATGATATGGGGGAAAAAGGCAGAGCTGAGTAGAGAATGGGGGGCTACATCATCCATGTGCATAAATTCTACCTGGGCTATTGTCAGAAGCCTGCTGCTGCTCAGGAAAACAGCACGAGTTACTACCAGCCTCAGCTGCAGTAACTGCACCCTGGAGCATTCTCAAATGGCCAGCCAATGGGGAGTCATCTGCCCGAGTGGGGTTTTTAGCCATCTTTCAGTTCAATTGAAGAAGGAGCTTAAGGACATCATAGGGATTTGTAACGTTCCATGCAAGGTGTCAGACCCATAAACTAGCATGTCCATCATACCACTGCGCACATGGAATCGTCTCTTATTGGTGGCAGACACATTGAAGATGACCTTTAGCTATTTAATTGTATTCATCACTTAATAATTCAAGAATACCTAAAAAGGATGAAGACTTCTTTATTCAGACTAGAATTAGACTCTTTTAGAACATTATAATAAAAAGAAACACACAGCAAAGCAAAAGCCCTTTACAACCAGGCTGCAGGGAGTGCTTTCAACTGTCTTGGTTACAAGAATTGTCCCTGGGCTGGGAGACAGGAGACCTGAGTTCTAGCCCTAGGTCAGCACTACGATGTACAATATTGTGGATCTGTTTCTCTCCCTTTAAAATGAGGTCATTACATTGATCTTCAAGGTTTGTTTTAGCTCTAAAATTCTGATTCCTCTTAGTTAAAGGTTTAAGAAAACATGAGGCATGTGCTTCTGACAGTTTTTGGACTCTCTCTGGTTAGGTATTATTTATTGCTCATATAGCCATCTCATTTATTAGGGTTTTTTTATAGCCAGGAATAGATTCAGAGATCAATACATTTTTATTAATGATAGTCCGTCATGCCTGGTAAAGAGATGGCAAGAAAGCTCATCTTGAATGAGCCACTTGAATAAACCTGACACATGAGCTTAGCTACGAGCTGCATTTTGGCAGATCTCTCTGTAAAATAATGACGTTGGCAGAGGGAAAGACTATGGAAACCTTCTTCACGGCCAGACTCATAAAATCTAAAGGCAGGTTTGGGGTGTGCTTCTCAGTCTTGGCTGAATATGCAAATCCCATGACTTTTTGAGTGTAGCATTTTATCTTCAAAAGGACAAAATTTGGCATTTGCCGTAGTCATTAAAAATGATAAATGCCTAAAAGGCTTTAGAGTTTGGATTACTGCAGGTTAGAATAAATACTATTTCAATACGAAACAGTATTTTAGAGTGGAAAACTTCTCACTGATGTTGTCAAATCAGAAAAATTTAAATCTTTTCACTATTTTCCCTTTAATCATATGAAATTGGGCATAATTTCTGCCAGTTCTCCTTGTAAAAATGATGGTCTGGGCCTTTTGGAAGTGAATTTACTCCTCCCAATACCATTAAGAGATAGCCTTGTGCCCCGAATGAGTTAATTCACTTCCACATGGAGATTTTCAGCCTCTCTGAGCAGAGTTCAGATGATAATCAAGTTCACAATTCTTTTACATTTGTTTTATGCCTCTTGAGCTTCATTTTTATTCCATTTATGGTTAGAATTGGAGGTATTTCTTTGGTAATTTTAGACTATTTGAGAGCTTTTCCAGAAATTTCACCTTAGAGTTCCAATCTCAGAGACTCTTAAGACCAAATGTAGCTTTAATCTCTTGTCTCTTTCCTTCTTCTTAATGACCTTAACCCTGACCTGAGGCCTGCTCTCTATAAGTGCCAAACATGATTCATTCTCCTTGCTTGGTTTAGTTTTGTTCCTTTAATGAGCCAAGATGACCAGGCAGACCCAATAGCTTATTTGTGCTAATGTAAGTATGCTCTACTAGTTAACTCCTAACTGGTGTATTGGTCTTTTACTTTTGCCAAGAATTGCCTCCTTTGTCTCGGAGATGAAAAGTCCACGTTTTAGACAAAGAGATGCAAACAGTTAACATCAATGAGAGAGTCAAGAGACAGACTACTACACTAGAGTGAAAGATAAACTGCTGGAGAAAGGAGTGTCTTTGTATCCTGGAACTCCACTGCCAATATTATACGTGCAGCATAAATGTTCATTAACAACGTGTTTTATTTTGCAGTTGCAGCCTAATGCACTCCTGCTCTGACCACTTTCCTCTTGTGACTTCTAGGAGTCATCATATTGCCAAGTTAAAATTTCGTATGTTTGTCACTTTGGGGTCTGAATGTCTTATTTTTACCAGCCTTCATACCGTAATTTCTGATCCTGTTTGTGTGTGCAGTGATGCTTTTTTGACTTGGGTTTAATACATAGTATCTGATTTTTTTTTTTTTTTCAAAGTTGCAATGGCAGAAATGGGCCATCAAGGACGCTTAGAAGGTGATAAGCAGGAAGAGATGTTTAAAGAGAAGATTTACGATGGGTTTAGTTTCCCTGTTGTCCGGCTTGCCACTTGCAGCCCAATTCATTTCAGATTGGTAGGGGTCTGTCCATGGGGTTCTGACAAATGTGTTTTTGTCCTTGTGAATTTATGCTTGCTTCAGTGTCCAAAAAAAAAAAAAAGTCTATTAAAAACTGATATGACTTTGAACAGTGGCTTGATCCCTGATTATAGCCTTTCCTGGCCATCCCATTTAATTTCTGGCTGGAACATCTAGTGATATTAAAAGCTGCCCCTTTCGAGGTTGGATTTTTCCTGCATTGCATGGTACTCATTGCAGTTTAGTCTAGCCCCTTTTATAGGTCAGTGACACCCTGAAGCTTGTATACCTGAGTCACCACAAATCTTAAAAGATGCAATTTTCTTGGCAGCTTCATCCTCCTAAGATGAATTGGAGGGTGGGAGTGAAGGACAGGGTTCTAATCTGGTTTTAGGACCGGGAGGGCGGAGGCCTGTGTCTTCACACAAGGAAGCTGCTGCCTGAAGGACTTTGAAGGAAGGATTCAGTAAGAGATATTAGTGACTCGCTGGAATCTTTGCTCTTTAAATAATCTGCTTGTTCTTTGTCTGAAAGTACCTGGTTGTGCTTCTCCATGAAAAGTACTGATGGCATCCCTCATCTCTCGTACAGCTTTACATACTTACTCTCTTTGGAAGAAATAAAATTAAAACTTCAAAGAAAATTCTTCCAAGGCAGTCAAAGAGTTATCAAATCTCCAGCTCTTCAGGGTTGGGGAATCTTTCCTTGTATCTTTCCCTGTTATGCCAGATGGTTTCCTTTAAAAAAGAAAAATCATAAATGAATTCTGCATGGTCAGGCATTGTCATCTTTGCAGAGAATTTTCTTTGCCTAATGTCCTATCTGATGGGCCATTCTATGTATTATATGCCACATAATCTCCACAAATGTATACTGTGGTCCATAAAACTGCCATACTGTTTTCAGAAACTAGTAATTCACAAAGTAAACCTGAGACAGTGCTGTTAATAAACACAAATTGCAAACAAGAAGGTAGTAAGTGGAAATAATGCACTCATTTAGGAGTAATAAAGCCTTTGATCTCACTTTGAAGGAAAGCGTCTATGTTTAAACTACGCATTCAGGGCCAGCCAGATGCCCATAAAGAGCAGAGCTTTGCTTTGATAGAAAACCACTGAGGCCTGTCTAGCAGATCTGGTTTGTAAACAGATTAGTTAAGGGCTCATCAGGACTGATTTGCATAGGATTCACCGAGCCCCAGTTACTTAATGGGCAATGCCATTTCCAGGTTGGGAAGAACACTATTTTTTTTTTTCTAGCTAGAAGTCTTAGATAATTACTTTGTGGAAAAGGGAAAGAATATTCATATGAACCCTTGCTGTCCTCAGCTAATGGGAAAATGATGACCTAAGACTTGCTTTGCTTGCTCTAAATGGCGAAAGATATGATGAAGGAAACAGGATGAGTTTAAAATTAGGTTACAAAAAAGGTTTTCCTCGCTTTCTCTATTGTTTGAGAAATAAAGGAGGATTAATCTGAATTATAATAAAAAATGTAAATGGACTGCAGATGCAGATCACAAATATTTATCCATAAATATTTGTCTAGGACCTCCTTGGAGCCAGGCTGTGTGCTACGGGCCAGGCATGCTTTGGTGCTCAAGGCAGAGAGAGCCTCTGCCCACATGGAGCCTACCTTCCAGGGCCTTCCATCAGGGAGAAATGGGAACAGTAGAGGAAAAGGATTTGGCAGTTTAAGTACACGTTCTGAAATTTCTACCAAAGAGACAGCAGCCACGTGCTTGAGGGAGAGATGGCAAGACCAGTATTTCTAGAGACAGCAGATTCCCTGATCGAGCTCATTGCACTTTTCTTTTTGATTTCCAGAATAATTGGTAATCACCTTCCTGTCAGTAATTAAGAGTATCTCCCCTCTTTAAATTTTGGAGTGAAAAAAATATCAAAAGTAAACGTTTGCCTATTCTGATCCCTTCACAGATAACAAATAGAGCAGCTCAGTAGAAAGCAAAAGGTAACTTCGGAAAATAAACAGTTTGTAAATAAAAGGAAACTATGTCTGAAGTTTTCAACTCTGACCTTCCTGAAGTGCAGTGAGCTGATGGGCAACAGTATACTTTGGTGTCTGGCTTGCAGCCCCATGGTCCCACTTAGGAGAGATGTTATTAAATATTGTAAACATTGGTGACACTAACGTGCTCAGGTGGGAACTTGGGTTTAAATAGCCTTTGGCTTTTGTGTCCTGCCGTGTGAAGGCCAAGGACCTTGGTCTTACCCTGCTTCCTAGAAGCGAGATCAAATCCGCACTCTCCTATAAATGTCACCTTGGATACATGCCACTCAGAAAAAACTGGTGCAGCTCTGGGAAGTGTTAGAAGAGAGTCTGGGGACAATGTCACAGTGCCTTGAGCAGGACTCCAGGTCCTGTCCAGGTAATTCAGATGGATGGGGGTGTAAAGGGAGGCCGTGCCCTCTGTTTCTCCAGATGGGTTTGATTAGGCTAAGGAGGAAGAGGAGGCCTTGTTAGGTGCCTGCTTGTGAAACCTGCTAGGGAGACCATTCTAGTAAAATCCACCGGAGACCGAATAAGACACCTGTTCCGCTCCCTAGGAAAACTGGGTCATGGGATTTCTGTGTCTCTCAAGGGAACATGTGTGAGGCCTCAGAGTGCCTTGTAGTCCCTCTTTCTAGCACCTTCCCCCAACCATGCTGTTTCCTAATGGGGGGATCTCCTCCAGCTTGCCTTTTGTGAGACAGGGTCTCACTCCGTTGCCCAGGCTAGAGTGCAGTGGCATCATCGTAGTTCATTGCAACCTCAACCTCCTGTGCTCAAGTGAGCCTCCTGCTTCAGCCTCCCGAGTAGCTGGGATTACAGGCACACGAGACCACACCTGGCTAATTTTTTAAAAAAATTTTTTTGTAGAGATGGGGTCTTACTGTTGCCCAGGCTGGTCTCAAACTCCTGGGTTCCAAGCAGTCCTCCCACCTCGGCCTCCCAATGTGCCAGAATTACAGGCTTGAACCACCACAACCAGCTCCAGCTTGCCTCTTACAGGCAAGGTCTGCCCTGTAGATGGGCACTGACAAGAAGGCTCCAACTCACCTACTTTGCCAGGACTCCCCTTGACACATGACAGTGCCTGCATTTTTGCCACAGGCTCGCCCAAGGCAGACCAGCACATCCACTGCCTAAAGAGATGTCCAAATGTGAGCTCCACGAGGGTAGGGACCATGGTTTTGTCACTGAACTATCACAAATACCTAGTACAGTGCCTGGCACATAGTATGGATTCATCAAATACTACATTGTTGAGCGAATGAATGATTAAATGAACAAGCGAATGAGATACCAGTTTTCCCATATCAGCACCCCCAATTTTTATTAGTAATTCTCTTGACATTCCCTTCCTTGGGCTCAGCGGGAATAGAGCCAAAATCAAAGCTCCTGTGGGCCCTGCTTCCACGAGTTCCAGAACAGGAAGGGCTGGAGAAAAGGGGGACTGGTTTTGGTGAGGCAGGTTTGCCGAGTCCTAGGAAGCCTGGCCCCAATTTTTGTAAGCTCTCCTTGAGTTAGGAACATGAACACTTAGCATCTCTTGTGATGGGCCCCCAGGCCAGTTCTGGGGCATCAGGAAAAGTCCCTCTAAACGTTTAGTTACACATGTAAAGCCACAAGCACAGTCTCTGACCTGTAGTAAATGCTCAATAAAGATCCCTCTACTCTCAGAGCGTTTGCATCTGAATCCTGGCAGGTAAGACCTGTGCTTAGAGTCACAAGCCTGTCACACCGAAATGCTGCTGTGCTAACCAGGCTTAGAGAACACAGAAGCTCACTACAGCAAGAGGCCAGAGGCTTTGCTCAATCTTGTGTTCCTGGGTTAATAAATATAAGTGAGATATATTTTAAAACTCTCCTTTATTTTACAAACTTGTAGTCAAACTTTTGAAAATAACAATGGAAGCCATCCTTTGTTCCCCTACTCACCTCCTGCATATTTTGACGGTGAAACATCGAGGCAGGATTAAAAGTCAGGCCATAGAGAGGTCAGGCCTGAGTTTAATCCCAGCTATACCATTTCCTAGTGTGGGCCTGGAGCAAGCAGCTTAGCCTCACTCAGTGTCAGTTTTCTCATCTTTTTTTTTTTTTTAATTTTAGCATATTATGGGGGTACAAGTGTTAAGGTTACATATATTGCCCATGCCCCCCCCCCTCGAGTAAGGGCTTCAAGCGTGTCCATCCCTCAAACGTTGCACATCTTACTTGTTTAGTTGTATATACCCAAGTTTTCTCATCTTAATACAAAGATGATAACAGTACTGCCCCATGGGGGTAGTTGAAAGGCTTAAATAAAACAATGTATGTGCAGTGCCTGGCAGTGTCTGCCACATGGTAAATGCTCAATAAAACATATGAGCTCTTATTATGAGCTGCTGTTAGCCAAGAAGCAAGTTGGTAAAAACCAAACTCCATAAACTCAAGATTTCAATCAGCCATCATCTGCTCAAAAGATTTCTGGTCAGTGAGCAAGAGGGTATTTGGTTCTGCTTGTGGGAGATTTTTCTTCTCCAGTGCCATAGGCCCCAGTGGAGAGAGTGAATTTGAGAAGCCCAGCTCTCTCAAACTTGGCAGAAGAGAAGTCAGAAGCGTGCTGGATGCAGTGGCTACAGCTGCTTGGACAAAAGAAAAGGTCTGCAAGGTCATGCCCTGGGAAAGACAGATCTTGCTGAGTGAAGTCCAACCTCAGACAAGAGCTGTGAGCGGTCCACCCAGTGGGGTGAATGGTGGCTTTAAGTCCTTGTCTCCTGCGTAGTCCTTCTCTTCTCCATTATTTGATGTAGAAGACGGACATTTTCCCAATCTCATGTAAAGTGCTATGCACACGTGGCTTCAAAGCACATTCCCACCTCCACTCAATGAGATTGTTGTCCCGGAGTCTTTCCAAATTGGAAACTCTGGAGCTGCCCATTACAAGGGACATCACCCTACCCCGGACTGGGGACTGCCAGCTAAATGTCTACAAACCCAGGGACTCAGCTGGTACAATGCTGAGGGAAGTGCAGATTAATAAAACCTTTCTGGAGGGCAATTTGCCAATAGAGTAAAGAAACAAACACTCATTTGTAATGAAACACAGATATATTTACAAGTATATTCGTTCATCTCAGCTTGTTTTACAGTGTTGACAAGTGATTGCAATCCTTTTCCATGCCTTGGTCTCCTTATCAGGGTCTTTCTAGCCAGGTTTTGCCAGGCCCAGAGGCAGCTGGTGAAGAGGTTTGGCTTTGGAGGTGGCAGTGAGGAAGGAAGAGCCACCCTGGAACCATAGGAACTCTGGAATGTTCCCTAGATCTGTTAATTTGTCAATAGGGACATGGCATGGGTGAAAATTATCTACCCATCCTCACTGCTAGCCGCCTACAGCTTTCCTAGTTACCAGACAGGGAATACAAATGATTGTGTATGGGCAGCCAACATGGTCCTAGAACAATAGAACCATGGGAAGTAAAATAGAGCTACTGCGCTCAGCCAGGAGAAGACAAGGAATGGGAATGGGGAAAGAGAGATGATTAGAGTGAGAACTGCCATTGTTTGGGACAGTAACTTAGGAAGGAGAGAGAAGAGGGGCTGTGGAATACAGCAGACTTATAGTTGGATACCAGCACTGCCAATAAATAGAAAACTACTTAACACTTCTGAAGCTTGGCTTTCTTATCTATAAAATGGAGAAGCAATTTATAGACCTATTGGGAGAATTAAATGAGATGAAAGAACATATATGAAGCATCTGACCCATGGAAGCTACTGAGAAAGAGTGAGTTTCACTTTCAAATATTTTGTTCTATTGTTTCCTTAAGAAACCTGTGTGTTGTGTAGTATATGTTGACTTCAGATTTAGAAAACATGATCAGTGTGACATCTCAAAAACTATTTTATCTCCAAGATCTGAGTGTTCTGATTTATATAATTTGTATAGTTTTCACTATCTTAGTGGAGTTTTAAGGTATTTGCCCATGTGCTGACCTTTTAGTTAAAGACTCTGTTGTTAAGAAGTTGGTTATATAATGAAAAAATGAATTAGTAAGTCCAAGAGAAGCATTTTTAAAATATAACCATATTTTAAAACACCTAAAATGTGGTGTTTTGCCCTGCAATAAACACTTGGGTTTAACATCAGGTAAGTTGTATTTACATCTTTTGCACAACTAACAGATGGCTTTGAAGTTCACTCAAAAGACAACTAAAGGCTGAGAGTGTAGTGGCTCACACCTGTAATCTGAGCACTTTGGGAGGCTGAGGCGAGAGGATCACTTGAGAGACCAGGAGTTCGAGACCAGCCTAGGTGACACAGTGAGACCTCATCTATACAAAAATTAAGAAAAACTAGCTGGGCGTGTACCTGTAGTCCCAGCTGCTCAGGAGCCTGAGGTAGGAAGATTGCTTGAGCCCAGGAGTTTGAGACTGCTGTGAGCTATGATTGAGCCACTGCACTTCACCCTGGGCAACAGAGCAAGACCCTGTATCTACAAAAAATACAAAAATTAGCTGGGCGTGGTGGCCTGTGCCTGTAGTCTCAGCTACTCAGGAGGCTGAGGCAGAAGGATCACTTGAGCCCAAGAGTTTAAGACTGCAGTGAGCTATAATTGCACCACTGCACTCTAGCCTGGGTAACAGACCAAGACCCTGTGTCAAAACAAATAAAAAAAAACAACTAAACGGGCTGGTTAGGTAAGGGATGGAGGGTGTTATAAAGCCCAAGTGGCCATGCAAGTGAGCACCAGGGCAGAGGAAGAATAAGAAACAGTCCTCTACGCTTGAGTCTTCTGTTTTACTTCCTTCTGTCCCAAGTAGTTGCTAAAGTAATTTACAATTTGGAAAGCTGTGATCACCCTACCTGAAGCAGTAAAAGCTCATGGTAGGTACTCCTAATTTATCACCAGCAATAAATGCTAACAAATTATACTATACTAAAAGCCATTGTCCAAGAGTTTAACCCAGAAGATATCATTAAGGCAATACTACCAAGGAAATTTTTTCATTTTTTACCTAAGAGGAGTAAGTGTTTAGTCTATTGGACATTTTTAGAGCTTACATTTTTATACCTTTGATTTCTTCAGTGTTTACAGTAACAGTATCCTTGGTCTTCCCTTTATTTCCCATCTCACTGTTACCTTTGTGCCAGTGGAGCTTTTCCAGTGTTTGAAGAGGGTATGCAGTTTGCTCTATCCCACAGTCAGAATAGGAAAACAGTTGCAAGGAAAATGATGTTAACATTTGCACTCACTCGGTCAAGAGGCAGCCTTCTCATTTTAATGGAAAAATATGCATCAAAAGCTTCAACTACAGACTTCGACAGCAACAGAAAGCAGCATGTTTGGAAACTGCACATTAGGAAGCCAACTGCTGAATGTAGAATGATTACCAGATTCCATCACGCTACTTTCTACTTTCTAAATCTAACATTTTCTCGTTACAGTCATAGAAATTATTCAAAACCAACCTGTTTAGCAAAACAGTTCTCTCTGGGTGAATTTATTGATACCAGAGAACAGATTTATTTAAAAACCCAAGAGTTCTGCTTTAAACAAACAAAACTAGAGACAAAAAGTTTGCCTTAAGACATTTCAGGGCCCTGAAACTTCAGAGGCCCTGGGTCATGCCAGTTTTGAGCATCTGTGTCTCCTCTCTTTTTAAATGCTATAGAAAGGGGGAAAGCTAGGAAGTTATCACCTATTCTTCCTCTTTACTGTCTCTCTTTTGGACACGTTGAAACCCTAGTTTTGATTGGTTTTGATTGATTTCGATTGGGTTTTTTTTTTCTTTCTTTCTTGTTGAGTGACAGGGTTGCTTACGCGAGTCACCTGTCCTCTTGCTCTCAAGGGCTGGGGACCAACAGGAATGGCATCACCCAAGAGCATGGGAGAAAGGCAGAGCCTCAGCCTCTAGCTAGACCTGCTGACTCGAATCTGCAGCAAAGACCGTCCCCAGATGATTCCTTTTCACATTCAGGTCTGAGAAGAGCTGATAATCCAAGTATCGCCCAGCTCATGCTAGGAGATGCTGGTTTTTAGAGTCATTGGCAGCTTTTTAGTTTGAAGGGATGTCCTCTGGGAACACAGAAAGGGAGGCTTAGTGCTCTCCAAGAAGCAGAAGGTTTACTGATGGGATATACACGAACCCGAACTGGAGTCTGGAGGCAAGATCTGGAGGCAGCTCCAGGGGCAAGCTGCCCTCTGTCCCTAGCTCTGCTCCCTGTGTCTGTTCCATTCTCCTGCTTCCATGGCCTGCATCTCAGTGCTTCCTCGTGGCTTTTGCTGCCCCATGACTTTGGCTTCCACATAGTCCATCAATGTCCCTCCACCCCCTTTTTCCACCATCCTCTCCTTTGAGCTTCAGCGCACATGGATGTTTGATTTCCTCCATGTTTGCCAAACTAAATTCTCTAGAGCTAGAATCTGATTGGTCCAATTCAATGTCTTGCTCCCAGACACCCCTAGGTCACAAGCTAGCCTGGAACTGGACTGTTGGATCAGCTGGGGATCAAGGGCTGCAAATGATCTGCAGGAAGTCTACCCCTCGGCAGGGGAGGAGCTGAGGGCTGGCAGGCAGCGTGAAAGGCTGAGGGCTGGGCCCCTGAGCACCCATAAATCTAATCACAGCTTGTAGGGGAGCCACAGCATGAAATTCTGGAAGCAACTTGGGAAAAAGCCCTCACCTGCTCCCCAAAGTGTCAGTTTGAGCCAAGGAAATAAAAAGGTTTCTCAGTTCATTTATTGCCAGACCTTATTCTAGGGCAGGAAAGTGGGGAAGGTGCACGTGGGGAACCGAACACTGATTTTAAAGATATTTCGTGGCCTGGTTGGTTTCAGGACTTATGATAAGGCACAACACTATGTCTGTGGGAGGCTGGTGAGAGAAGGCCTAACTGGCTGAAATTTTCTGGGGTACTGTTTAAAAGACGGGGCACCCCCTTACATCTTTTCAAAGAGCCTAAGAGCATAGCTGAGTTTATGAACCCTGGAAGAAATTGTTAGAGAAAATATGAGTGTTTAAAAACTATTACTGAAAGATTTGAATCTTCCATCAAGAATTTCAGGACTTTGAATATTTTTAGAAAAATTATAAATCCCAGGGCAGATATATCAGCCACCTGGGGACCAAAGACTAACCTTTGGTGCTACAACAAGATAACACAGCAAGCCCCATAGGAAGCCCCATAGCCTAGCTTTATAGGCACTGCCTGGAGCTTGTTATGCTGTCGTAAATGGCGATGATACGGTTTGCACAAAGTCTCTCTACCGGTAGGGCCCCTCCTTTTCCCCCAGTGTTTCCCCACAGCCTCTACTCTGTCCCTACTGGCCTACCTGCACACGGTTGCCACTTGGCCTTCCAGGAGCACAGCTCCAACCGCAGGTCTGACCTGCTCAGACACCTTCAGAGGTTGTGATGCAAACACTCTCCCCAGCCTGGCACCTGCATTAGCACTCGGCACCGTGGCCAGCCATGTCTCCCACAACGCCCTCCTGTCATTCTGCAGAGCTCGTTTCCCCAAGAGTGCTTGCCCTGTCCCCCTCGTCTGCTCACAGCCTCCAGCTGTCCCATCTCTGCTCCTGGAAGCTCCACTGGTCTCCATCTGCCCAAATGTCCCCCCACCCCAGCCCTTTCCAAGCTCATCTCTGGGACCGCCTTCAAGCTCCCCCTCCTCATTCTGCCTGGTTGGGTGGGGTCCCATCTTCCTCACAGCAGCTGTGACTCTCACACGCCACTTCTCTTTTTGGTTTTCTTGGGGTTTTTTTCCCCTCAAAGATGCTATTCCTGCCCAATGTTCAGAGGTCACTGGAGCATGGAGACTTAAAAACCTCACAGGAGTGTGGCTGCAGAGGAAGGCACGTAGCTTCTGGACTTGGATTTCTATCAGAATTCCCATTCCTGGTGGGCATAGTTGCTGTGGTTTGTGTGGTGTCAAGTAAGTCACTTGCCTTCCCAGTCTTACCTTCCATATCTGCAAAATAAGGATTATGCCAACCCCTCAAGCTTGTGAGGGTCAACTGGGGCCATATGTCTGGAGGTGCTTCGCGAATTCCTAAGCACCTCACAAAACCTCAGCCGAGGCTCTAGCGATTCCAGTAGGTGATCATAAATGCCAAGTCTGTGTGTAGCTGCTGGACAGGGACCCTGGGGCTCCTGGTTTAGGCTACTACGTTCACCTGCTTGTCTATCATATTTATAAGAGCTGCTAATGGGCAGGAAAATTCCTGGGTCTGAGTTTCACCTCTTCCTGGTAACGGATCAGCGTCTGGAGGAGGTGCTAATGGGCAGCGACATGGCACAAAGGTGGGCAGGACGGCAGGCAGAGGAGAAGCAGCCCGGGAAGTGTGGACACAGCCCTCTGCTAGCTGAGTGTCTCTCAGTGAGCAGGGAGTGGGGGGGGCCCAACAGGCATCCCAGAGCCCAGCACTTGGGCCCTCCTGACACCAGGAGGAGAATAACTGTGCAGGGACCAGAGAGGTGGCTCTGGTTCTGGTGGAGCTTGGGAAAGAAGCCCACATCAGGGTTCTCTCTCTCTCTCTCTCTGGCCGTGTAAAGAAGTTTGCAGCCTCCAGCCTCCACTGTGGCATCTCGGTGTTTTAATAGCCGCTCTTTCTGTCTCTTGAGCAGGTTCTATTTTAACTGACGCCTCATTGACAGTAATGTCAGGCCACAGAATGTTCCTGGCAAGTGGCAACCTGAAGGTGCCATCTGCAGTGGAGGGACTCCAGCCTTCCACTCCAGACCTATGGCCAGAGCAGGCTGCTTCCCAGACACCCAGGACACTGGTGACATCGCCCTGCATGTGGGGAAGGGTGGGAACAGCCTCACCTCACGTGAGCCTTCCCTGCCAGCTGTGGTGCCAGTTCTGGGGAGAGAACGAGGCCTTAAAGGGACAGGCTGGCAAGCCCCATTTGCCAACAAACCCCAGTCCGCCAGTGGCTCTCAAATCTGGCTGTACCTAGAAACCACCTGGGGAGGTGACGCTGCCACCCTTGAAAGGTCATTGTGTAGTTCATGGAGTAATGCACACTCAGCACTTGGCACTTAGTAAACTACAGCAGGTCCTCGAATAATGTCATTTCATTCAACATCCTTTCATCATAACATTGATTAGAAAAAATCCTCTATTCCAGCCAGGGCCACAGTGTGGAGTTGGCATGTCCTCCCCATGTCCGTGTGGGTTTGCTCCAGGTACTTGAGGCTCATTGGCGTGTTTACATAGTCCCAGTGTGAGTGTAGGTGTGTGTGTAAGCATGTCTCAAACTCTTGGGCTCAAGCAATCCTCCTGCCTCAGTCTCCCAAGCATAAGCCACTATGCCCAACATTTAAAAATCCTTATTCAAAACTAATTCTTACTCATAACAAAATTTAGAAAAAAAGTAAAGTAGATGGTCTTCTCTTTCTAATTATATAAACAGCATGCTCTGTGTCCTTTTAGGTTTTAAAAAATGTATATACCATTATTTACCTGTATGTAAATGTGTTATTTGTTTACCTAAATGATATTAATATATATATATAATCTATATATATAGATTTTTTTTCTCCTAAAAAGCATATGCCACACATCTTGGGGGTTATTCTATTCAAGACTATTTTTCATTTAGAAAATGTCCTAGTCATATCCTATCACCTCAGCCCTAAGAATTTAGCAAAGGTGATTTGGATTGAAATAAATTGTTAAAGTTTACTTCCTTGGAGCCTTTACTTTAGATCCCTGGGGTTGGAAGCTGGGTTGGAAGCGTGGAGATGGGGACTAGAGCCACAAAGAACTTCTTGCCTGAGGGAGAGCAGGTAGCAGTGCTGGGAAAAGTCTTGGGTGAGCCTTGGGGGAGAGAGAGCTCAGAATGTGTATCTATGTGCACCTGGAATCTGGCAGGTCTTCTTCTCACGGAGAGATGGAGCCCTGCCTGTCAGACATGGAAACCCCTCATTCTCTAAAAGTTCTATGGCACTCATCATTCAACCAGGTATCCAAATGTCACTAACTCACATAGGCTTTATGGGGCACAGAAAACCCATTGCCTCTGATACTTCCCTAAGAAGCCAGAGCCCCTGAAGCTCCACCTGCCAAGGAGCAGGACACTGAAGTCCTTGATAGACTGCGCTCGCCTGCCGCTGGGACACACTTCCGTTAATCAAGAGCCCTGGAGAGGGGAGGCCCTGTTATAGAATGCTACCCCCTCACCCTCCCCATCTCCTTCCAAAGACTATTCTTAAAATCAGCTCAAACAGGAAAATAGTTACTGTGATAGACTTGACCTTTGAAAAAGAAACATTAGATCCTTTTGCTAGCAGCTGGGAAATTCAGCACTAGCAACAAAATTGTGAGTCACTGACAGAAAAGGGGCCAGGAACGGTAACTCTCACCCATACAGATGAGAGGCTGACAAAAAGCAGATTAAAATATGATCTTGCATATGCTACAGTTTTGCTTCCCAGGGCTGTGGTGTGTGAAATTGTAGATTGGATTTTCCTTCTCCACAACCCCAATGCGTTAGAATTAGGACAGTAGACCTGGGCCACTACGGGTGTTCATCCCTTGGCCAGAATTAGACCCTGGGGAGGAAAAGGCAGGGTAGTCTGCACTCGAGGAGACAATGGGACGGATATATGCAGATGAAACACAGGAGAAAGAATTCTTGAACAGTCCCCGGCAGAAATAATTTTCTACAGTTTTAAGTTCCTTTTGAGATTCAGAGAAAAATAGAACAACCAATTCAGCAATCATAAGAAACAGATAATGGCAAATTATTCAATAATAAGGGTAAAAATAGTTATAAGAGTCCCTTAAAAACAGAATTTCATTATAGATGACAGATTTCTGCTTTCAGTAGTAGCAGACTAGAAAATTTGGGTCAACCCACCTACTTGTTGAGGATAATTAGAAAAGCTGGACAAAGTAGTTTATAAAAGTCCGTTTGAGGCATTGGAGAGCCAACAAGGCAGAAAAGAATTACCAGGTTAAGTTTGGGAGAAAATAGAAACCAAGAGCAATGGGAACCCAGTGGCATTTAGGACTTAACTAATTGCAGAAGAGATGATTGAAAGGTTAAGAACCTAAACAGGGCTGTGATCGCTTTGCAGGACACAAGAAACAGAAACTGGAATCTAGGGCTTCCTAAAATGAGGAAGCCTGGTAAATCTTCCATAATTTGGGGTGATATTCCTAAGTATTTCTGCCCCGGAAGTAAAGATGAACCAGAAGTAAACTAACTTTCAAAGGGACTGAATCTCAGCTTCAAATCCTCTCATCCCTTAATTTGGATTAAGGGGATCCCAGATTGTTAATGCCCCTGGGTATCATCCAGAAGCAAAGATAAATCCTTTCTGAAAAAATGATTATATCCTTCTAACACTCAAATTTTTTTCTATTACTTTACATAAGAAATTTCATGAACTTAAGCAAAAATAACCAGGCACACAAGAGGGAAAAGGCACAAATACAAATTAAGAGAAACAACAGAACCACAGGGAATCTAGACAATGGAGGTATTGATACAGACTTTAAAATAACCATACTTGATACGTTCAAAGATAAAAAAGATAACATTGAGATTTTCGATGGAGAAAAATCAAATGAAATCTGTAGAATTGAAAAATTCAGTAACTGAAATTAGAAACTCATTGAATGGGTTTGATAGAAGATTAGACACAGATGAATGGAGAATTAACACTGAAAGATAAGTCGTGAAAAAATATTTGGAATGATATGTTGAATGATAGAAAAGAAGAAAGAATGAGACACATACATAGAAATTCTGCAAGGAGGTATAACATAATGTGTAATTGAAATCCCCAAAGTAGAAGGCAGAAATATATAGTAGCTGAGAATTTTCAACAATTGATGAAAGACATTGAGCCACAGGTTCAAGAAGCACAGTCCAAGCTGGACTAATAAAATAAAAACCAGACGTAGGCACATCACAGTGGAACTGTTCAAAACATCTTAAAGGGTTAACATAAAATCACTGCCACCTTATAATCCTATGCTCAGTAAAAATATCCTTCAAAAATGAAGGTGAAATGCAAACATTTCCAGCCAAAAATAGATAACTTTGTCGTCAGCAGACCTGTATTAAAGGAAACACTAAAAGGCGTTCTTCACGCAGTAGGAAAATGATTAAAGATAGAAACTGGAGCTGTAGAAAGGAATGAATAACAAGGGAAAGTATAAGTATGTAGGAAATAGAAATAAATAGTGATTATGATAATGGTTTGTGAAATTTTTAGTATCAGTGGAATTAAAATGTGTGGTAACAACATTATGTAAGGTCAGAACAGAGTGGAAGAAGGATAAATTAGTAAATTTGCATCCCAAGGCATTATCAGAAGAGGGTAAAAGCACAAAATCACATTGTGATGTATATTGTATCTCAAGGGTGATGACTGTAAGTATTGTAAAAGAGTGTGCAACACTTGACACACGCACTCATGCCCCCCCCCACATGCACCAACATACATACACAGAGAAAACATAGGAAGGACCCATCAAAATGTTATGATTACACATGGCTAGAGGCATCTGGCTAATTTTTCTTTTCCTTTGCTTAACTATATTTAAAATTTTTTTCCATGTAACTAACATGTAGACAAGGGACCATTACTAATCAAAAGAGCTCTGCCTTCTAATTTTATGACTTGTCTACTAACTTTTTGAAGCTTTTCTGAGCTACATGATTAAAAGCAAACTTTGTCATTAATTTGAAATGTTTTTTTCTTAACAATGTAACCTTAATATCTTTCCCTGTCATTAAATATTATTCTATAATAGTTTAATGACTATAGAATAGCCCTTTGTATAGCCACTCTATAATTTATTTGGCCATTTTCCTATTGTTGGACATTTGAATTATTTCCAATTTTTAGAAGTAATAAATACACCTAATGAACATTTCTGCATACATGAATTTTCCCTGAGACTGTATTCCTAGAGGTGTAATTGCTGGGTCAAAGGACCTACAAAATATTAAATTTTTTTGATTCACATTACCAAATTGCCCTCCATTAAGGCTGCATCTAGTTGCTTTTTAATTGACCAATATAAGAGTACTGAGACATATAGTCATCGTTTTCATGGCGCACACGTGGTCTGTGTTGCTGGTGGTTGAAGCTTGCTGTCCCTGCAGCTGTGGCCACACCTGGAGAATTATGCCTGGCAGTGCAGGATTGTGTTTATGCACAGAAGAGTGAAAGGAATTCACAGCAAGGGAGCAGGCTCATGGGTTTGGCTGAGCCTGGGGAAGCTGTGTGGAGAGATGAGTCTTGAGGAATGCCTAGAAGGCAGGTAATTGACTGGTCCAGAGGTGGAGGAAACAGCTGGCGTGAAGCAGACACCTTCCACACCTTGTGGGCCTGCAGTGGTGGGAAGGGAGAAGGCAGTAGTAGGTGCCGCCCAGTAGAGCTGAACCAGGCTGGCTTCCGGCTGTCTGGGGACAGGGCAGCCAACCCACACTGAACTAGATAAAACGGGTCCTGGCAGCTGGGATGGGCTCTGGAGCACGGCAAAGGCACGATGACAGGGACATGCCTGTGTCCTCATTTGACCCCCCCCACACACACACACTTGATGATTCCTCAGAGATGGGAAGAAACTGGGGCTTTTTTTTTCTTTTTATTATATTAGGAAAAAACCCTGCCAATTTGTTAGATAGTCTTGGAAGGATAATAAAAATAAAACTCTTTCTCTGTCAGCAGAATGGAATTAGACTCACCTTGTTACAGATTGTGTTGCTACCAATTAAAGAGAGAGAGAAAAGACAGTCTGCTGAAACACTCTCCACCTTCCAGCTGCTCTTATTTAATCCTTGTAGTTTAAATCCCCTAAGGACCTTAAACTAAATCAACCACCAAATATTGAAAAATAAAAACAAACTGTTAATTAGGGGGATGGATTGTAAAGAATGCCTTTCCTTTTGTCTAGGAAGGGAGGGGAACAGGGAGGATGTTGGGTGGGAACCCCTTAAAGGTGAGGGAGAAAGAAGTTTAGGGGACCTTTCTTTCTCTCCAGGGATTTCAAAGCAAAGATTTGTAAAGACTCCAGGAATACTGAGGATAGCACTGGCATCATGTTAAATCAGGTAGGGACCTCACTAGAAATTGGCGAAAGCAGGAGGTCTCCCAGCTGGGAGAATGGGAGAGGCCTGAGCAGAGCAGGGCTGCATGTAAGGATGGTCCCCCTACCCAGGGCGGAGATGCCCACGAGTGTGCCAGGGACTGGGAGGAGCAGGTGCCCTGAGACAAGGTGGACACCAGGTGATGGCAGGGGGCAGAGGGGGGCAGACCCCCACCTCTAAGAGCAGGTAGGTCTAATTAACCCCAGGTCACCTATACACACAGCCACAGTCTGCCCGGGAGAAGCTGCTTTGCACTGTGGGGAAGCTGCTTCGCACCTGTGACTGCATCCTTCTCCAGAGGAAGGGCAAGGAGAAGGTGCCATCCATGGAACAGCAGTGGGCAGCGGTCCCCTCTCCTGCCAGGTACTACTGGCAGACGTGGACCCCATATCCTCTACCCCAAATTGCATGGACTGCGGGACCATGTCACTGAATTAGGACATAGGATTTAGAGCAGGGGTCCTCAAACTTTTTAAACAGGGGCCCAGTTCACTGTCCCTCAGACCGTTGGAGGGCGGTTGGAGAGTGCGGGCGCACATTCCACACATGCGCACTGTGGGCCCGGGACGAGTCGGCTGCTAAGCAGGACAGGCAGCAGCGGCAAAAACACCCGGCAGGCTAGATAAATGTCCTGGGCAGGCTGCATGTGGCCTGCGGGCCGTAGTTTGAGGACGCCTGATTTAGAGGGTCAAGAAATGGAATCTTGGCTGGGTGCGGTGGCTCACGCCTGTAATCCTAGCACTCTGGGAGGCCAAGGCGGGAGGATCGCTCAAGGTCAGGAGTTTGAAACCAGCCTGAGCAAGAGCGAGACCCTGTCTCTACTAAATATAGAAATAAATTAATTGACCAACTAAAAATATATAGAAAAAATTAGCCGGGCATGGTGGCGAATGCCTGTAGTCCCAGCTACTTTGGAGGCTGAGGCAGAAGGATTGCTTGAGCCCAGGAGTCTGAGGTTGCCGTGAGCTAGGCTGACGCCACGGCACTTCAGCCCGGGGAACTGAACGAGAGTCTGTCTCAAAAAAATAAAAAAGAAAAAAGTTAAAAAATAAAATAAAAAAAAAAAAAAAAAAAAGAAAGAAAGAAATGGAATCTTGGATTTTTAACTTTGGGACATGTTGTTGTTTAAACCACTAAAAGAACATGGGATAGAGTCCGACTGCCCAGGTGACTTTGGGTGACTTGCTTCTCCACAAACCTGTCTCCTCTCTGTAAAATGGGAATAAAAACAGTAGACACCTCAGAGGATGCTGTGAGGCTTAAGTGAGTTGATGTCCTTGAGCCCCACGGGCCCTGCCTGCAGGGGACGAGCCGGGCTGGTTCACAGGCCCAAGTCCACGGCAAGCGCAGCCTGGGACTCAGCAGCCCCCACTGCAGCCCAAGCGCCAAGTCAAAATTACAAGCCTCCCACTAAAGGAAAAAAGTCTTAAATAAAAAGAAACCGTCATTTGGGGCAGATGTGTTCCTTCTGGGCAAACGAGCCATCTCGGAATCCGAGTACGGGGTGCGAGGCAGAGATCAGACAGCGCGCAGTCACCTGCAGGCCTCGCAAGCCAGGAGAGCAGGAACCACATGAAACCCGCCCAGAGAGATCCAAGGAGCTGGATCTTATCAACTGTTTAGTGCCCTGCGGCTCTGGTTCTAGTCTTTATTTCCCTGGTTTTCTCTGGCTCACACGTGTACTTCTGTGGTAACTTTGGCCTGGGTGGGAAGACTGGGAGTGATTAGGTAGGCAGTGGGATGGAATCTACTTATTTCCCCACCGGGTTTCAGGCCCGGGAACACTGCACGCCACTAAGCTCTGCACAGCAGGGCGCAGAGACCTGTGCTTTAACTCTGCCCGACTCAGGGTCTAATCACTGTCCGCTAAGAGACCAGCCTCTGACATGGTTACTGCCCCTGTGCCATGGGGATGTGGACTCAGTCTATCGGAGAGGGTAGAAGTGGGAGGGGGTCACCAAGATCCCCGTTCCATTTGCAGATGGGCCACGGCTAAAGGCGAAGTGTGGTCTCGGAGGCCAGAGGGGCCCCCAGGAAGGCTGGGCTTGTGCACCAGAGTCACCCTCCACCCTGCTTCACCCTGCTCTGTGCCTCTGCGGCTGGCTCCTAGGGACTGCATGGCCCAGGCTTCCTGCCTTCTGGCTCTGGTTTGGTTTGGCCAAAGGGAGGCACCTGCAGGAGATGGAATGGCCAGAGTGGAGAAAGGTCAGGGTATTTGTTCTTCCGTTTCCCTCTCTTCTGGGCCGCAGTCTGTATCTGCCTTGATTTCTGCTTGTTGCTTCAAGCCACTAAATCTCAAATACTGCTTATGCTATTTGCTCAAAGATCAGTCTTTCCAAACTGAAGCTTTGATTGCTCTGGAAGACTCTGTTTCCCCCTACTGCACCCTGAAAAATTCTAACTCTGCCAGCAGAAGTCCTCTGCCTTTCTAAACCAAGTGTGTGTGTCTCCATCCTCTCAGAAAGAGCCAGTGGTTTTCTGCACACTATGACGAGGCAAGGGTTGTTTTTGGAAAACTCCTTTTGGCGGAGTTGCTTCCTTCTTACAACAAGGGTGCTCTCTCCCTCACCCGCACTCTGTACAGGCGCACAGCAGTCCCGCTCAGAGCTGTTAGCCGCCTCCCCCATGGAAGTTTCTCTGGGTGTTACGCTCTCTCTAATCACTTCATGGCAGATTATATTTTCAAAGATGGATGAAGTAATGTCTCCTATCCCACATGCCCTTCGACAGTGTGGTCTTGACACTCCTCCCATGCAAAGGTGGGATTTTTGTGATTGCTTCTACCGATAAAGTACAGCAGAAGGAATGTGATGTGACTTCGGAAACTGGGTTGGAAAAGGCCAGGGAGCTCTGGCCTGGTCTCCTCAGAATGCTCACTCTCCAAGCAGACCCTCCCTCTCAGAACCGAGCCTTCAGGCTGTGGGATGCCCAAGCTGTGTGGCGTGCTCTGCGCCACAGTCCCAGCTGTGCTGGCCTTCTACATCCCGCAGCTCAGGCACTGGGCAGTAGCCCATCTGGGGAAATGGATCCTCCAGTTCCCACAGTAAACGGCTCCGCCTCACAATGGCTCAACCTACGATTTTCAGCTTTAAGATGGTGCGAAAGCTATACACAGTCAGTTGAAACCATTCTTTGAATTTTGAATTTGGATCTTTTTTTCGGACTAGCAATAAGCTCTCTCTTGCTGCCGGTGGCAGCAGCAATCCGCAGCTCCCAGTCAGCCACCCCATCACGAGGGTGAACAACCTATACAGCGCACTGTGTCACCAGCGTTCTTCCAGATATTGGGTTTTGTGTTTTCTCGTCCCATCATGTCTACAAAACACCCATCTGTGTCTAGGCTAATGTAAGTGTTCTGAGCACGTTTAGGGTAGGCAAGGCTACACTATGATACTCAGTAGGTTAGATGTATTAAATGCATTTTCCATTTAATGATATTTTCTTCTTACGATGGGTTTATTGAGATGTAAATCTAAGTGCATCTGTATTCCAGCCCTTTGCAGTCCAAATATTAATATTTCCAGCTGAGGCCCCTGACATTGTAGAACAGAGAAGAACCATCCCCACCATGCTCTTGCCAACACTTGACCCCTGGCCCCCGTGAGCCTGCTAAACAGTTGTTGCTTTACACTACTAGGTCTGGGGTGGCTTTTTATGCAATCCCAGTAAGTGGAACATGAGCACACTTCACAGCCAACGCTGTGCAGTTATGTGGCAAAGGTGGTGGCTGATTCATTTGGAAACACACAACCCCCAAGACCCAAACTTAAATAACTTCCCCTCTCCACATTTATTTTAGAAGGAGGGAAGATAATAGAAGTTCAGATTTTTCTCTAGTCATCCATTCAGTGAGTTGAGGATAAGCAGAGGTATTTGAAATCAAAAGGATGCTATAAACATTAAATATACTCCTAAAATTCTGGTGCTACTTTCATAATGTGGGGTTGGAAGTTTTCTTCCTGTTGCTACAGTTCCCTCTAGTCTTACAGCCATGTGTCCCCACTCTGACAAAAGTAGAATGCCCTATGCCTTCTGTCCCTGCTCCTGCCTGGAATATGTGCTTATATTAGCTGGAACTACATGAAATTGCCATTTCGTAGGTCATAAATGGGTAAATACCAACAATTTCTTGTGGTTCAACCTAATAGTAACCTCTAGTTCCTCAAATACATGTACTATTGAATTAATTATATTCTTAGCTCTTAACCTAAATGGTACTTGCTTCCTGACTTCCTTTCCTGCCCCCACACCATCTAAACTGGATTTCCCTGTATCATAGCATCTTGTCCTTTCCTCTGTAGTGCTTACCATAATTTGTAATTATAGATGTGTTTATTATTTAATGCCTAATACCCTAATTAGGCTTATGTAAACTCCACGAGAGCCGCACATCACTGTATCCCAGCCCCTGGCACCGGGCCTGGCACATCATAGGCACTCAATAAATGTCAGCTGAGTTAATGTACATACAAGGTGGCTCTCTTCATCTGCTGACAATGTTTTTATTCTGTTGCCCGAGTGTCCTGTACACATTATGGTCCTTGCCTTTGTGTCTGGATGAGAATTTAAGCTTTTAGAGCAGTGAACGGTTCCTAATCCTATAGAGAGATATTTAAGCCACCACTTAACTCTTCCTTTCCTATCTCTCCAGCTCTTAGGACATTCTCTAAGTCACAGTTTAATGGGAATTCACACACGCATCCATTTAACATCCTTTCCAGCCATCTATCCATTTATCCATTCGTCTACACATTTGAGCACTGAACACCCACTCTGCAGCCTTTTCCATGTGCCTAGAACTATGTCTTACCCATGAGAGGGCAACCCACACTGAATAAGGCTAATCTCGTTCCCAGTGCACTCATGTACCCGGAAATTGAAACGGCGATAAGTGCCATTATAACAACTTGTAAAGGGTGTCATGGAAACACAGTGGGGGAAATGATCAATTATTGGCAGGAGAAATAAAAGAAGGCTCCCCAGAGGTGATGTTAAGTGGACTTCGATAAGGGCAGGTGACAGACACATGGGCGAAAGTAGAGCCTAAAATTAAAATAAACCCAACAGTCCTGGATATAATCAAAATAAATCAGGCAGTGAATGGCGATTCGTTAACCCTTTATTCTGAATGTTGCCTCAGACCACAGAGGCCCTCTCCTTATTTCCTAAACATGGAACATGTTGTGCATTTGTTACCCACATTCATGCACAACTAATTCCATTTTCATAAACTTTATTGATTCCACCATGTTCTTTACAGCCACTGATTTTATATACCCTTCTCATCAAACTGCAAGTTTATCATTTCACTTTGTACATGTTGTAGTAATTGGATTGCGTGCCTTAATGGCACAATAAGTTTTTGCACACTTTGCCAGTGATGCTGCTGACTTAGCACAGTTTGTCTCACTTACTTTACTGCATTGTTCTTATTAATTCTCCTATAGCCAACTAAGCTGTTTCTCCTGGGAATTGCCTGGGAAGCAGAAAGCCTTATTTCTGTCCTACTTTGCTATTCCTAGAGATGAGCAGAATTTTGAATTGGTATTACTTTCCAGTAAATACAAATCAGGGGCTGTTGCAGTTATCTATTGCTTCATTACAAACCACCCCAAACACAGCGGCTTAAAATAACAGCCATTTGTTGAATCTCAACAATTCTGGGGGTTGATTGGGCTCAACTGGATGGTTCTTCTGCTCCATGTGGTGTTGGCTGGGGCTACAGTCGTTGGGAGGCGTCACTGGGCTGGAATTTCTAAGCTGGCTCACTGACATGGTGGGTGCTGGCTGTCGACCAGAGCACTCTAGTTCTCCCTCCTGTAGCCTCTTATGGCACAGTGTCTGGATTCCAAGAGGGAACATTTTCAGCACATGAAAGCAGAGACTGCAGATCTTTCTGCTACCTTTTATTGGGTGAAACAAGTCACAGGGCCAGCCCAGATTTGAAGTGAAAGGATATAGACTCTGCCTCTCCATGGCAGGAGAGGCAACGGATTTGCAGCCATCTTTAATTCACTATGGGCACTTTCCCCTATAGAGATAAGATTCCCTTCTGGGGACACAATGTACCACAGACTGTATCTGTGACATTGCCCCCTTGTGTCACAAATGTACTAGTGTGCTGCATTTCTTAGAAAAAT
This sequence comes from Mirza zaza, assembly GCA_008750895.1. Lineage (NCBI taxonomy): Eukaryota > Metazoa > Chordata > Mammalia > Primates > Cheirogaleidae > Mirza > Mirza zaza. The sequence continues at coordinate 29,465 of VSMD01045715.1, forward strand.
CACCTGAAGGGCTGGCCTTCTCCACCCTCCTTTTAATGTATCTTACTATCCTGGAGACTAGTTAGGTTCAGGAACTTCTGTTTGCACCTCTAGCTCACTGTTGCTGATGACCATTGGTAGATAAAGGCATTTTATTTTTTCATTTCTATTTTGTCACTATTTCTTTTGTTGAATAATACTTCTATATCCTTTATAAACTCTAATCAAAAAAGAATTCCAATCAAAGCAAGAGAGCATATTTAAGAATAGCTTCTCTTGAGAACAAACGTGTAAACATAAGCACAATTTGCTAATTATTCTGATCTGACGGTGAGACTAACCCTTAGCCATGACGTTTAGCTAAGGCAACACTTTTCTAATCAACTATTTTTCTAAACAAAATATTTCTAAATGCTGAATTTGTTCTGGCATTTCCTTTAAATTCATTTACTCATAAATGCATTCATTCATTCATTTATGGCCTTTCGGGTGTTTTGACTTGGATGACCCCATGTTGGTGTCACTGATACAAAGACAGGGACCCTGCCTTCGATGACCTCACAATCAGGGGAACTAAAATGTGCACAGCTTTATATGTAACATGCTAGACAATGATGAGGGCAATAGTGGTGTTAATATAAAGCAAGGGGTAAGGGAACACATGCAAAAGAGGAGTCAGTTCTACCCAGGAGGGTCAGGGCAAATGCCAGGAGGAGGGTGGCAGGGGTGTTGGGCACAGCGGTGCAAGGCCAGACTGAGAACAGTATTGAATGCTGCACTTCAACCGCCTTCCTTTAAGCAGTGGCGAGTGGGCAAATGTTTTTGATATGCAAGTGACACTGTCTTGAATGACAGTGCCACATTTTGGGCAGTGTGATGTGCAAATTGGAGGAGGGCATTTTGGAAAAGAACTTACGGGAAAGCACACAGATAGATGTAAGATTGGGCAGCACATTTGAGAACCTCACAATGGTTCAAAACTGCTAGAGATATGTAAATGATGGGGGTCTGCAAAAGCCAGTGGCAGCTTGTGAGGCTGTTTCAGGTGTGTGCCCAGGTGTCCTCCTGGGTGGTCCCAGCGCTCTGTGGTCTGTCTGGGCACTGCACCCTCTAGCGCGTGTTTCTGTACCCAGCTGATTCTGCATGTGAAATCATGATGTCGTCAAACTTCCTTCTCAGGTTCCCCATCCTTCTTAGCTCTCATCACTGTGCTCCTGCATGGTGGGGCTCCCCCAGCGTGTACCATCAGAGATGATCCCTCTGCCACCTTGACCACCTCCTGGTGAGCTCTGACCCCTTGCTTGTTGGGGTAGGGGTGGAAGTCAGAGGGCTTACTTATAAATCACAAGTAAGGTCACTGAAATGGTCTCAATGAAGAGAAAATAGAGAATGTGCAGATTTTTTGCTGTTTTCTCACCTTCATGCTTCCCCATCTCTCAGGCCCTGCTACCCAAAGAAACCTTCCTGTCCTTCAAGGATGGCACATCTATGACAGTCTCTGACTTGCCGGGATCATTGCAATCTCCTGTCAACCCTGACCACATGTAAGCCTCTTAAAGGAATGATCATGATCTGCGTTTGTGTTGGAGTTATCATTTTTCAGTGCATCGTGTCCCATTTCCTTCCCACTCTACTCCATGTTCCCTGAGGGCAAGATTCATCATGAATGCCTTTAAAAACTCTTCAAACAGATACAAGACATGGACACTGTAGAAAATGCAAATAAACAAAAAGAAGGAAATAAAAATGATAAGCCCACCACTGTTAGCATTTTCGTATGTGTTTTATTCTTTATTTTGATATGTCTTTTTTCTTTGTATATTTATATATGTAATTTTTTTAAAGCCCCATCACATCTACTAGCTTTCTATTAATATGTAGAAGGCCCTCAGGAAATGTTTGTTAGATAAATAGCGAGTCAATGAATGAAAAGTGAACTAATGAATGACTCTTGGCTAATCTCCCTGGGATATAACTCATCCCAGGAAATAATGTGAGACTGACTCCTAAGATGTAAATGGCTCCAGAATTTTACCTAAATGTGTAGCAAATGAAGATAATTTTGAAACTTAATTCACTGACTCATCCATTTATTTGTTGAGTACCTACTAGGTGTTGGGCCCTGAGTTGGTCATTAGGGGAAGTAATGGTAGAGGCTATGATGACCAATTCAGTATTTTGGAAGGGTGAAAAGAAGAATTTGTCAAACAATTTCAGCATAATTATGTGGGGAGAGGGGTTCCCACCTGCCAATATCACCACACTGAGGTTGGAGATTTGGGGTCTTTTGGTTTGGTCAGGTAGTTGTTCAACCATCCAACCCACTTTTCTTTAATTCTTGGGGCCTTCCACAAGCCTTTCTCCCTGGGAATAGGATGCACAGAGTGCCAGCCAGACTGTCCTGATTCTCTTGGCAGATGTGCTGGCTTACTGGTTGGTCTCTGAGGAGTTTAACAAGGATGGGGGCCCCTGAATCCCAGCACCTCTTTGAAAACTAATGAAGCTGAGGACCAGATTCTATGATCAGGTCAGAGCAGTCAGAAGCAAGTACCTGGAAAGGTCACCCTTTTTCAACCTGCCAAGCCATCCCAACCACCTACGACACAGCAGTGCTCTGGGCTGAATAACATGCTGCTAGAATGCTCAGCCCCCCGGGGGAAAAATCAGAATTAAAAATCTCAGAACCCTTTATAATCTGTAAAGCTGTGTGTAAACAGTATTATTGCTATCATTATGAGTACCAGAATTCTGCAAGTGCTTGGTGGTAAGGAGCCTTCGTGTTTCTAATTCCTCTAAGGCACTTGGAATAGCCATTTGGTGGACTATATGTCCCCAGTAGCTGCTACTGAATAGCAATAATGTGTGGTCTATTTGGTATCTGTGGTTACCTCTTCAAATAATTTTTCTTCCAAGTCTTGGCGTCCGTAGACAACTTTAGAGGGTGCTCCAAAGTTCAAGAGTTCTTTGTTGATCTTTTCTTTCCATTTTGTAATCTATTTTTTTATTTCAGCATATTATGGGGGTACAAATGTTAAGGTTACGTATATTGCCCATGCCCCTCCTCCCCCCTTGAGTCAGAGCTTCAAGCGTGTCCATCCCCCAAATGTTGCATATCTCACTCATTCTGTTTGTATATACCCATCCCCTCCTCCCCCCTCCCACCTATCCGACACCCGATAAATGTTATTCCTATATGTCCACTTAGGTGTTGATCCGTTAATACCAATTTGCTGGTGAGTACATGTGGTTCTTATTTTTCCATTCTCGATATACTTTACTTAGTAGAATTTTGTAATCTTAATAAAACGGTTGTTGGATATTAAATCCCCCATATTATGAGAGCATAGGAACAAAATTAAAGATGAAAAATTATCGAGATAATGAGATACCACCTGATGCCAGTCAGGGTGACTATAATAAAAAAAAAGTTGGATAATAACAAATGTTGATGAGGACATAGAAAAATCAGAGCCCTCACACACTGCTGATGGAAATGTAGAATGGTGCATCCACCTCAAAAGGTAGTTTGGCAATTCCTCAAAATGTTAAGAACAGATTTATCATACAACCCAGCAATTTCTCTCCTAGGTCTATATCCAAGAGAATTGAAAATATATGTCTGTACACAAATGTTCAGGGCAGCATTCTTTTATTTTACTTTATTTTATTTATTTATTTATTTTTATTTCATCATATTATGGGGGTACAGATTTTAAGGTTTCAATAAATGCCCATTCCCCTCCTCCCCCCACAAGTCTGAGTCTCCAGCATGACCATCCCCCAGATGGTGCACATCTCACTCATTATGTATGTATATACCCACCCCCTCTCCCCTCCCCCCTGCCCAATACCCTATTACTGTAGCACCTATGTGTCCACTTAGGTGCTGCTCAGTTAATACCAGTTTGCTGGTAAGTATATGTGGTGTTTTTCCATTCTTGGGATACTTCACTTAGTAGTATGGGTTCCAGCTCTAACCAGGAAAATATAAGATGTGCTATATCACCGTTGTTTCTTAGAGCTGAATAGTACTCCATGGTATACATATACCACATTTTATTAATCCATTCTTGGATCGATGGGCACTTGGGCTGTTTCCACAGCCTTGCAATTATGAATTGTGCTGCTATAAACATTCGAGTGCAGGTGTCTTTTTTGTAGAGTGTCATTGGATCTTTTGGGT
>VSMD01045722.1:0-22129 GCA_008750895.1 Mirza zaza
ATAAATATAAAAAAAATTGGTGCAATATGTAGAGATATTGAAACTCTTTCTACACACTGGTGAGGGAAAATGATGCAGACACTATGAAAAATGTATGAAGGTTCCCTAGAAAATTAAAAATACAAATTAGAATATAATTCAAAAATTCCACCTTGGGGTAAGCAATGCAGAATCTGGAAAAGATATGTGTACACCTATGTTCATTGCAGCAATATTCACAAAAGCTGAGAGGTGCAAGCAAACCTAGATGACCCTGAACCAATAAACAGATTAAAAAATGGAGCATATACAGACAATTGAATATCATTTGGCCTTAAATACTTAGGACAAATGTCGTGGCTCATGGCTATAATCCTACCACTATGGGAGGCCAAAGCAGGAGGATTGCTTAAGGCCTGGCATTCAAGATCAGTCTGAGTAACAGAATGTGACCCTGTTTCTACAAAACATAGAAAAATTTGCTGGGTGTGATGGTGTGCACCTGTAGTCCAACCTAATCAGGAGGCTGAGGCAGGAGAACCACTTGAGCCCAGGTGTTTCTGTTTGCAGTGAGCTATGATGGCACCATTGTACCCTACCCCTGACAATAGATTAATAGCCTGTATCCTGTCTCTAAATAAATAAATAAATAAAAAACAAAAGAAAAGAATAGAAAAGAAAGGAAAAAAAATCTTACTACATTCTATAATAAAGAAAAACCTTGAGGCTATTATGCTAACTGAAATAAGCCAGTAACAATGTGACAGATAGTGTATGATTATACTTAATATGATGTATCTTAAGCAGTCAAAGGCGTAGCAACATAAATTACAATGGAGTTCCACAAGGGCTGGAGAGAGAGTAAAATGGGCAGTTGTTACTTAGTAGGTATAGAGTTTTAGCTGTGCAAGAGGTAAAACTAATAGAGGTGTTGTGTATAACAGTGTAAATATAATTAATACTACTAAAATATGTATACTTAAAAAGAATTTAAATGATAAATTTGATGTGTTTTTATCACAGTTAATTTATTTTAAAATAACTACAATAAACCATTATAAAGATTCTGAAAAAAAACCTTCAAATCTCAAAAGTATTATTCTCTCAAAAAGAGAATAGAGAGTCATCAATAAGTACATGGTAAAATTCAGACTATTTCTTTGACTACTCACCCAGATAAGACAAAAAAATAAAATAGCCTGTGAAAGAATATGCAAGATAAGCCATAAACGAACTTGGGGTAATATTTAAAGACACGCACATATTTATAATTTTTAATACACATATGAATGATTCATATGTTAATTCAGGGGTCCCCAAGCATTTTAAACAGGGGGCAGGTTCACTGTCCCTCAGACTATTGGAGGGCTGGACTATAGTTTAAAAGAAACTATGACCAAATTCCTATGCACACTGCACATATCTTATTCTGAAGTGAAAAACCAAAGAGGCAATAACACCCATATGTGGCCCACGGGCCTTAGTTTGAGGATGCCTGTTTTAATTGAACCACATATTGGCTTAAAGTGTATGCAGAGAGTAGTAATGCCATATAAAATTATAACACCTATTTATTTACCTAAACTCTCTATTAAGAGATTGCCAAATTCTCATGTTTCTGTATATAGTACTTACCATATGCATCACACACTTATTAATGCTTCATTTACTGTAATTATTTCATATTTATGCTAGAATATAATAACATCTTCCTTTTACATAGCAAACAACACTGCATTCTTGATTTCACCTCTGGCACTCAGAATTGTTTATCTTTCTTTGTACTTTAATGCTCTTATTTTAGTCTTAGGACACTGAATCTCTCTAATATCAATTAAATAATCAGAATGCTGTATGTATAGCCTACAAATGGCCTCAAGCTCTCTAGTTAAATATTTTATTCACCAAATTAAAAAAAATTCTACACTTCTCATCAGAACTTTTAAAGTATTGTGTGAACTGGCCAGGGGTGAGTACAACAGTGAGAATATTATAGCCCAAGCACAGGCAGAAAGAAGAATGGCTTAGATACAGTTGTAGAAGGGAATGAAGATAAAAACTGGCAAAAAACTGGAGATAATTATGAAATGGAAGAAGCAGAATTTCCACTTATAAAATCTGAGAGTTGGTTGTTCTGCAGGTCCCTTCACTCCACATGCAAAATCAGTGATTTTTTTTACCCAGCACATTTTCATTCTCTTATCTGGAGCCACAAGCTCACTCCCACAGAAATATTGACTGGTAATTACAAAGCATCTATTACATATCTAACACTGTCCTGCACTTATTTCTCCTATTTAAATATAAAATCAAGTCCATAATTTATAAATCCTTCTTAGTGTTTACCTGAGCAAAGTAGCCTGATAAAGTCAATAAACCAATTAGTTCTATGACCAAAAGTAAAAGAAACAGTAACCAAGAAGTGCTTTCAATATGCTTCCCAAATTGGAATGAAAATATCTACTGTACTAAGTATAACGAAATTACCACACCGTGCAAGTACTCATACCTTCAGACATTTTTATAAGCACCATTAAGTTTTATAACAATCTTTGTTGTAATTTCAGATCAGGTCATATAAACAATACTTACTGAACTTTGAAATAATAAAATAACATACTAGGCCTAGCAAGAGTAAAAAGCATGTAAGAACAGAGGATTGGCATGGGCAGGTTCTGATTCAGAAGCTTTAGGGTTTTAACAATTAATTCATCATAAAGCAAACAAAATGTTTCCTTTGAGAATATTTGAAGTTTCTAGTTTGCTAGTAAATTCTCAACACTTTTGAAATTACTCATTTTTTATAATATTTCTTCTTTCTGTACAAAATAAGTATACATTCACACAAAGATAACTACTTACTCTGTAAATATACTGCAACTATAGTTCAACTTAACCATGATATACTTGTATATTTGATTCAATATAAATAAAAAATATGTTTCTTTCTGTTTCACTGGCCAGGCAGGTTGCATGTTGAAAGAAAAATGTAGAATAGAATGTAACAACTAGTCATTCCATGTTCAGAGATGTATGGCTTTTCATTAAATGCAAAATCTTTATTAAAAGCATTACAATAACAACGTAATTATAAATATAATGAAAAAAAGCTTTGGGAACATTATTCTTCAAAGTAGAGCCAGTGATAAAAATGATGTCTTTGTACTGTGTAACCCAACAGTACATTTTTACAATCCTTTTCCTCCAATTTTCAGTAACATGGGATGGGTTAATGTTGGTGGCAAAATAACACGTCATTCAATCTACAACATGTTGGAAACAGTAAAAACATTTTTAATTTAATGAAACAAATTGAATTTACATGTAATCTAAAAATACTCCAAATTTCATTCTATTTTATTTTCATAATGTGCAATAGTAAAACAAGTTATCTCTAATATTGTCATTTTTTCATTCTGATCATAATGAGAAGATTATTACTCTGTATACCTACATCATACATCACTTGAAATACAGTTTGGTGTAAGAAAACTCCATAGTACCTCTCCATTTCATAAATCTTACATTTCTGTGTTTTTAATTTTCCATGGAAAAGTATATGAATAATGCCTACTTAATAGAGAAAGAATTCTAATAAATCTGATGTAGCTATCATTAACCACACACTTTCACATACACACTAAGAATAAAAGGGTACCATCTAGTGTATTTAAAGTTGAAAAGCATCAGTAATTGCTTGTCAAAAATAGCAAAACATTGTACTTCATTACATTTTCACCCCACCCTGACCAGAAAGTATATTTTACATGTAATTATAACTCTCAAAAAGTCTCTCTCATTTTTATAGCTGACATACAAATAAATTATCTAACTATTATAATTGGGTTGTTCTCAATAATCAATAACCTGTTTAAAGAAATGTGTGAATGTGTTAATGCATTAGTGTATTGCATTGTGAGTCTTCTGATATATGTTTAAACTTGATTCTTGATTAAATGGGTTCTGAAATTTACTATATCTGTAAAGTAGTTTTAAGTATCAATTCTTCATTGTTGTCTAAGGTATATATTTTGCATAAATATTTTTTCTCATTCATTACATTTATAAGGTTTCTATCTCTGAAAATGTTTGTGATGTTGAGCAATGTTTGATAAAATGTTGGAGCATTTCGTTCAGTGTAAGTTCTCCTATGTCCAATAAGATTTCTGTTATAACTACAGGTATTGTCAGCACTCTATATTATTACTTTTTACATTAAGTATAAGTACTGTTGTGCATTTTAAGGCTAAAACTTTGGGAAAGCACTTCCAAAGTCATTACATTTATTTCACTTTTATCTAGTATGATTTCTTTGGTGTTGAATAAGATGTGAGCAGTTATTAAAGACTTTGCCACAATTTTCACATTCGTAGAATTTTTCTCTGATATGAATTATTTTATGTAGATTAAGGGTTGAGCACTGGGAAAATGCTTTGCCACATTCTTCACATTTGTATAGTTTCTCTCCTTTATGGATTCATTTATGTACAGTGAGGTCTCTGAGGTGAATAAAAACTTTGCCACTTTCTACATATTTTTAGAGTTTCCCTCTAGAATGAATTCTCTTATGTTGAGTAAGGGTTGAGAACTGGGTAAAGAGTTTGCCACATTCCTCACATTTGTAGGGTTTCTCTCCAGTATGAATTCTTTTATGTTCAGTAAGGCATGTGCCTCTGGTAAAAGCTTTGCCACATTCTTCACATTTGTAGGGTTTCTCTCCAGTATGAATTCTTTTATGGTCAGTAAGGTGTGTGCACCGGGTAAAGGCTTTGCCACATTCTTCACATTTGTAAGGTTTCTCTCCAGTATGAATTCTCTTATGTTGAGTAAGGCATTTGCCCCAGGTAAAAGTTTTGCCACATTCTTCACATTTGTAAGGTTTCTCTCCAGTATGAATTCTCTTATGTTCAGTAAGGCATTTGCCCCAGGTAAAGGCTTTGCCACATTCTTCACATTTGTATGGTTTCTCTCTTGTATGAATTCTTTTATGTCCAGTGAGGTCTCTGAGCCAGATAAAGGCTTTGCCACATTCTTCACATTTGTAAGGTTTCTCTCCACTATGAATTCTTTTATGTTGACTAAGATGTGTGCACTGGGTAAAGGCTTTGCCACATTCCTCACATTTGTATGGTTTCTCTCCACTATGAATTCTTTTATGTTGATTAAGCTGTGTGCACTGGGTAAAGGCTTTGCCACATTCCTCACATTTGTAGGGTTTCTCTCCAGTATGAATTCTTTTATGTGGTGTAAGTTGTGTGCACCAGGTAAAGGCTTTGCCACATTCCTCACATTTGTATGGTTTCTCTCCACTATGAATTCTTTTATGTCGAGTGAGATCTGTGACACAGATAAAGGCTTTGCCACATTCTTCACATTTGTAAGGTTTCTCTCCACTATGAATTCTTTTATGTTGAGTAAGGTGTGTGCACCGGGTAAAGGCTTTGCCACATTCCTCACATTTGTATGGTTTCTCTCCACTATGAATTCTTTTATGTTGATTAAGCCGTGTGCATTGAGTAAAGGCTTTGCCACATTCCTCACATTTGTATGGTTTCTCTCCTGTATGAATTCTTTTATGTCGAGTGAGGTCTGTGAGCCAGATAAAGGCTTTGTCACATTCTTCACATTTGTAAGGTTTCTCTCCACTATGAATCCTTTTATGTTGAGTAAGGTGTGTGCACCAGGTAAAGGCTTTGCAATATTCCTCACATTTGTATGGTTTCCCTCCTGTATGAATTCTTTTATGTCGAGTGAGGTCTCTGAGCCAGACAATGGCTTTGCCACATTCCTCACATTTGTATGGTTTCTCACCTCTATGAATTCTTTTATGTTGAGTGACTGCATCAAGCTGGATAAAGGCTTTGCCACATTCTTCACATTGGTGAGGTTTGTTTCCAGTGTGAATTCCCTTATGCATAGTAAGTTTGGAGGAACGGTTAAAGATTTCTCCACATTCTTCACACTTGTCAGGTTTCTCTACAGTATGAATTTTCCTATGCCCAGAAGGTTCAGAGCTGTGGTATAACCTTTTGCCAAATTCATTACATTTGAAACTTTTCTCACCAGTATGTTTTATCTTATGTATATTGAGATTTGAAGATTTGGTAAAGACTTTTATACATGTATAACTTTTGAAGTTTGTCCTGTGGGTATTTGTCAAACACTGGGTAAGACCATCATAACATACTTTCTGCCTCTTACACTCACCCACACACTCCCCGGCTTTTCCTAAGTGTACATTTTCAGGGCCACAGCTTCCATATAGTCTCACTATTGATTTCTGAGATGAATCTTTTATGCCCTGCCCTGGCAATAGGTCTTGGGTGCAATGGGAAGACAGTTCTGAAAGAAATAAAAATAACAAATATCTCACTAACTAGACTCAAGTGAATATACTTCACAATTTGAATATATATAACTATACCAAGAACATTAGGAAGAAGGCACAAGAGAATACCATGATCTTACTTCCATCATAGGTGTACGACCTTAAAAATATACTTGCAAACATGAATTTTTGAGTAATCATAACAGCTATTAATTCATAACACCCTAGTTGAGAATGACACCAACAACCATATGGAAGTGGAAGGAAAGCTTGTGACATTTACTCACCAAAGCCTTTCCTCCCCTCTGATATAGAGCAATCACTTTAGTAGTAAAATCCCATCTCTTGGATTCCCTTTGAAAAGGGAATAAAACTTTTGGCACATGTGTCCAAATATCTCATTTGTGATGGCCTTTCCAAAGGCTGGCTTCTGTCTTCCATGACAACTACCTAACTCTCTAGGAAATATATTCACATATCACAAATACAATTCTGGAGTATTATAATGGTGGTGTAAAAGCATTTAATTATGCTATAAATTTTGAAAGAGAAAATAAAAACGATCATTACTGTCTGCTAATATTTATACAATATGAAGATACATAATTACTGACATCAATATCATAAAGTTGAGGTTTATGTAAAGGTTAAAAAATTTTGCATGTAACTGAAGTGGTTACTAGTTTAACATATGTTGCGACTTCAAAACATTTTAGGAAATTCTCATAGTGAACATCAGGAAAGTGTTCTTAGATATACACAAAGGCAGATGAGTAAAGAAAAAAGATATGTCATTAAAAATCAGTGAGGCACAATGCAGGACAAAAGGAGAGGAAAGAAAGAAAAAATAGTGACAAAAGGTATATAAAACAGTTAACATTAGGGTAATTGTAAGGCCTTCCCTTTTAGAAAATTATGGAAATATTTATGTACTAGTACCTCTGGTCAGAAGACAAAGTTAAATAGAGGGTTTAAATAATGCAACTATATTCTCTCTAAAGAGACTTGACTTCATGCCTGGTGAAAACAATATACTAAAACTGGCAGGACATAAGAATATATACTATGAAAACCTTAAGCATATAAGAGCAGTGGAATTCAAAATTATATTCAGAACATTACATTTGAAGTGAAAATGTTATGGTTTATAAAATATACTTTAAATCAAAACTGCCACAAGAAACAAACAAGGACGTTTACTATAAAAAGAGGTCATTCACTGAGAACCTATGAAAATAATACATACATATGACATCTATCTTTATCTCACATCTAGTTTTTCAAAAAAATGCTTTTTTAAAAAAATGCTTTTTCAAAAAAATGCTTTTTTAAAAAAATGCTTTTTTTAAAAAAAAGAATTGACATAATTCCAGAAATGGACAACAAAATAATAGGATACTTTGATATTCCACTTTCAATAATAATAAAGCCAGTCAAATTATTAATAAGAAAATAGAATATTTGAAAACACTATAGAGCAATGAGACCTCACAAATACATAGACAACACTTTATAGAATAATAGTAGAATATACATTCTTCTTGATACCTCATAAATCATTCTTCCTAAAAAACTACCTTTTCAGCCCAAAACAAATCTTAACCAATTTTAGAAAATTGAAATTTTACACACACTTTAATTTTTGACCCAAATGAATGAAACTATAAATAACAGAAGGAACACAGGAAAATTCACAAATATATGAAGATAAACAACACACTTTTGAACATGTTCTTGTTCAAGGGAAGAAGACCTGATGTTGTGAAGATGTCCAAAGTGATCTATAGATTAAATGCAATTCCTTTCAAATTTTCAATTTTGTTTATTTTCAAAAATAGAAACAGCAATACCCAAAATAATATGGAATTTCAAGAGACCACAAAGATCCGAACAATCATCAAAAAGAAAAACAATGCTATAAGCACCCAGAGTTCCCCATATTAAAATATTAAAAATGCTAGAGTAGTCAATGAAGTTTTCCAGTTACAGAAAGAAATACACCTGGATGAATTAATCAGAAAGAAACACATATGTAAACACTTGCATATGTTGTAAAATAAAGAGGTATCTTCACAACCATATTTATTTCACCATTATTTACAAAAGCCAGTAGGTGAAAGCAACACAAACTGTGGATCTTAAAAAAATTCAATGACTTGCAAGAACAACTGGATAACCAACAGAAAGAAAATGCAAAATGACTCCAGGACCTGGAACAAAATTTGACTAAAGATACTGAAACAATGAAGAAAAATCTAACCAAACTCCTGTAAATGAAGAATCAATTCGGAGAACTACAAAACAAAGTGGAAATCCTCAAGAACAGGGTAGATCAAACAGAAGAAAGAATCTCAGAGATTGGAGATAACACCTTCCAATTAAATAAATCAGTCAGAGACATAGAGCAGAGAAACATGAGAAAAGAGCAAAGCCTACAAGAGATGTGAGATTATGTGAAGAAACCTAATGTGAGGGTCATAGGGTTACCAGAAGGGAAAGAAGGAAACACTCAAGGGTTGGACAAGCTATTTGAAGATGTAATAGAGAAAAAATTTCCCAGGTCTTGATAAAAATCTCCAGATACAAATTCAAGAAGCTCAGAGGAACCCTGGGAGATTCAATGCAAATAGGAAGACGTCACAACATGCAGTCATTCGACTGAACAAAATATTAACTAAAGAGTCCCTTCTACAAGCTGTAAGATGAAAGAAGCAACTAACATACAAAGGAAAGCCGATTCGAATAAATGCCATACTTCTCTTCTGAAACTTAACAAGCAAGGAGAGACTGGGGCCCCATTCTCACCCTTCTGAAACAGAATAATGCCCAGCCTAGAATCTTAATCCCTGGAAAACTAAGTTTTGTATATGAAGGAGAAATAAAGACACTCTCAGATAAGCAAAGACTGAGGGAATTCACCAAGACAAGACCAGCCCTTCAGGAAGTATTCAAAACAGTGTTATCCAGGGATCAGCACAATAAACATTAACGAATGTAAATCTACTCAAAGCTAAAGATCAAAGCCCAGATATTACAATGGCTCAAGAGAGAAAACAAAGCAACCAAGTTCAACCCAATATAATGAACAGAAATCTGCCCCACCTATCAGTTATCTCAATAAATATGAATGGCTCGAACTCCCCACTCAAGAGACATAGGCTGGCCAAATGGATAAAAAAATACAAGCCAAGTATCTGCTGCCTTCAGGAAACACATCTAACCTGCAAGGGTGCAGTTAGATTAAAGGTAAAGGGGTGGAGAACAATATTTCAAGCAAACAGAAGCCAAAAGAAAGCTGGCATGGCAGTGCTGATTATAGATAACTTAGTTTTTAAGTCAACAAAAGTAATAAAAGATAAAGAAGGTCAGTATATAATGGTGAAGAGTACAGTTCAAGAAGGAGACATAACACTTCTAAATATATATGCACCCAACCTTGGTGCACCCAAATTCATAAAGCAAACTCTACTTCATCTAAACAAATGGATAAACAACAACACCATAATAGTCAGAGACTTTAATACCCCACTGACAGCACAGGACAGATCTTCCAAACAGAAACTCAACAAAGAAATAATGGACTTAAGTGGAACTCTAGAACAAATGGACCTGACTGACATTACAGGACATTCTACCCCAAAACCACTGAATATACGTTCTTCTCATCAGCTCATGAGTCATTCTCTAAGATTGATCATATCCTCAGACACAAAGAATGTCTCACACAATTTTAAAAAATAGAAATTATATCATGTATCTCTTCAGACGACAATGGAATAAATGTAGAAATCAATCCTAACAGGAGTTCTCATTTCTACAAAAAGTCATGGAAACTAAACAACCTTCTGCTGAATGATCACATCATAAATGAGGAAATCAAGATGGAAATCAAAGGATTCTTTCAACTAAACGACAAAGCAGACACAAGTTACCAGAACCTGTGGGACACAGCTAAAGCAGTCCTGAGATGAAAGTTTATTTCCATAAATGCCTATATTCTAAAGTCAAAAAGATCACAAATAGACAACCTAATGCATCATCTCAAAGAGCTGAAAAAAGAACAGACCAACTCCAAACCCAGCAGAAGAAGTGAAATCATTAGATCAAATCTAAACTAAACAAAATTGACAATAGGGAAAGTATATGGAAGAAAAACACAAAAAGTTGGTTCTTTGAAAAAAATAAACAAAATTGACACACCTTTGGCTAGACAAACCAAAAGCAGAAAAGAAAAATCTCTGGTGAACTCCATCAGGAACAATAAAGGAGAAATTACAACTGATGCCATGGAGATACAAGATATAATTTATGAATACTACAAAAACCTCTATGCACACAAACTGGAAAATGTGGAGGAAATGGACAATTTCTTAGAAACACACAGCCTCCCTAGGCTCAACCAGGAAGAAATAGAATTCCTGAACAGACCAATATCAAGTACTGAAATGGAAACAGCAATAAAAAAAACTTTCTAAAAAGAAAAGTCCTGGGCCAGTTGATTTCACACCCGACTTTTACCACACCTACAAAGAAGAACTGGTGCCTGTCCTGCAAAAATTATTCCACAACAATGAGAAGGATAGAATCTTCGCCAACACATTTTATGAAGCGAACATAACTCTGATACAAAAACCAGGAAAAGACGCAGCAAAAAAAGAAAACTACAGACAAATATCCGTTATAAATACAGATGCAAATTTTCTCAACAAAATCCTAGCCAATGGAATCTTGGCGCTTGTCAAGAAAATAATCCATCACAACCAAGTGGGCTTCATCCCAGGGATGCAGGGATGGTTCAACTTACACAAATCTATAAATATAATTCGCCATATAAACAGAAGCAAAAAGAAAGACCACATCATCCTCTCAATAAATGCAGAAAAAGCATTTGACAGAATTCAACACACTTTTATGATAAGAACACTCAAGAAAATAGGCATAAAAGGGACTTACCTAAAAATGATAGAAGCTATATATGACAAACCCACAGCCAATATCATACTGAATGGGGAAAATTGAAAGCGTTCCCACTTAGAACTGGAACAAGATAAGGATTCCCACTATCTCCTCTCCTATTCAACATAGTGCTGGAATTCCTCGCTACAGTAATCAGACAAAAAAGCGGAATTAAGGGCATCCAAATGGGAGCAGAAGACATCAAATTCTCACTCTTTGCTGATGACATGATATTATACCTAGAATACCCCAAAGAATCAACCAAGAGACTCCTTGAACTGATAAACAAATTTGGTAAAGTCTCAAGATACAACATCAATACACAGAAATCAGAGGCATTCATATACGCCAACAACAGTACAAGTGAGAACCAAATCAAAGACTCAATTCCCTTCCAAATAGCA
The DNA here is from genome assembly GCA_008750895.1 of Mirza zaza. NCBI lineage: Eukaryota > Metazoa > Chordata > Mammalia > Primates > Cheirogaleidae > Mirza > Mirza zaza. The sequence continues at coordinate 11,668 of VSMD01045722.1, forward strand.
ACAAAGAAAATAAAGTATGTAGGAATATATTTAACTAAGGAGGTAAAAGACCTCTACAGGGAGAACTATCAAACACTGAAGAAAGAAATAGCAAAGGATGTAAACAGGTGGAAAAATATAACATGCTCATGGGTTGGCAGAATCAACATGTTAAAATGTCAATACTGGCCGGGTGCGGTGGCTCACGCCTGTAATCCTAGCTCTCTGGGAGGCCGAGGGGGCGGATCCTTTGAGCTCAGGAGTTCAAGACCAGCCTGAGCAAGAGCGAGACCCCATCTCTACTATAAATAGAAAGAAATTAATTGGCTAACTAATATATATAGAAAAAATTAGCTGGGCATGGTGGCATATGCCTGTAGTCCCAGCTACTCGGGAGGCTGAGGCAGCAGGATTGCTTGAGCCCAGGAGTTTGAGGTTGCTGTGAGCTAGGCTGATGCCACGGCACTCACTCTAGCCTGGGCAATAAAGTGAGACTCTGTCTCAAAAAAAAAAAAGTTAAAAAAAATAATGTCAATACTACCCAAAGTGACCTACAGAGCCAATGCAATATCTATTGAAATACCATCATTATTTTTCACAGATATAGAAAAAATAGTTTTACGCTTCGTATGGAACCAGAGAAGACCCCATATAGTAAAATTAATCCTAGGCCATAAAAACAAAATAGGAGGTATCAATTTACCAGACTTCAAACTATGCTACAAGGCTATAGTAACTAAAACAGCTTGGAATTGGCACAAGAACAGGAACATTGACACGGGGATCAGAAGAGAGAACCCAGATATAAAACCATCATCATATAGCCAATTAATCTTTGACAATGCAGACAAAAACATACACTGGGGAAAAGAATCCTTATTCAATAAATGGTGATGGGAAAACTGGATAGCCACATGTAGAAGACTTAAACAAGAACCACACCTTTCACATCTCACAAAAATCAACTCACTGGGGAAACAGACTTCAACGTTAGGTGTGAAACTATTAGAATTCTACAGGAAAACATTGGAAATACTCTTCTAGACATTTTCCTAGGCCAAGAAATTATGAAGAAGTACCCAAAGGCAATCACAGCAGCAACAAAAATAAATAAATGGGACATGATCAAATTAACAAGCTTCTGCACAGCCAAAGAAACTGTCAAGAGACCAAACAGACAACCCACAGAATGGGAGAAAATTTTCGCAAACTACACCTCTGATAAAGGGCTGATAACTAGAATTTGTTTAGAACTCAGGAAAATCAGCAAGAAAATATCAAACAACCCTGTCAAAAAATGGGCAATGGACATGAACAGAAACTTCTCACAAGAAGACAGAATAATGGCCAACAACAATATGAAAAAATTCTCAATAGCTCTAATCAACAGGGAAATGAAAATCAAAATCACAATGAGATATCACTTAACTCCAGTGAGAATGGCCTTTATCAAAAAGTCCCCAAACAATATCCATCTCCATGGATGCAGAGAGATAGGAACACTCCTACACTGCTGGTGGGACTGCAAACTACTTCAGCCTTTGTGGAAAGCAATATGGAGATACCTTAAAGTGATCCAAGTAGATCTACCATTTCATCCAGCAATTCCACTACTGGGCATCTACCCAAAAGATCAAAAGTCACTTTATGAAAAAGACACCTGCACTCAAATGTTTATAGCAGCACAATTTACAATTGCAAAGTTGTGGAAAAAACCCAAGTGCCCATCAATTCATGAGTGGATTAATAAAATGTGGTATATGTATACCATGGAGTACTATTCAGCTTTAAGAAAGAATGGTGACATAGCACCTCTTGTATTTTCCTGGATAGAGCTGAAACCCATTCTACTAAGTGAAGTATCCCAAGAATGGAAAAACAAGCACCACATGTACTCACCAGCAAACTGGTATTAACGGATCAACACCTCAGTGGACACACAGAAATAACATTTATCAGGTGTTGGGCAGGTGGGAGGGGGGAGGAGGGGATGGGTATATACAAGCACAATGAGTGAGATGTGCAACGTTTTGGGGATGGTCATGCTTGATGCTCTGACTTGAAGGGGGACAGGGGGCATGGCAATATACGTAACATTAACCCTTGTACCCCATAATAGGGGAAAATGATAAAAAAATTAATTAATTTAAAAAAAAACAAACAAAAACAGGGGGCAAGTTCACTGCTCCTCAGACCATTGTAGGGCCGGACTACAGTTTAAAAAAAAAGCTATGGGCCGGCGCGGTGGCTCAAGCCTGTAATCCTAGCTCTTTGGGAGGCCGAGGTGGGCGGATCGTTTGAGCTCAGGAGTTCGAGACCAGCCTGAGCAAGAGCGAGACCCCATCTCTACTATAAACAGAAAGAAATTGGTTGGCCAACTAAAATATATATAGAAAAAATTAGCCGGGCATGGTGGCGCATGCCTGTAGTCCCAGCTACTTGGGAGGCTGAGGCAGCAGGATTGCTTGAGCCCAGGAGTTTGAGGTTGCTGTGAGCTAGGCTGACGCCACGGCACTCACTCTAGCCTGGGCAATAAAGTGAAACTCTGTCTCAAAAAAAAAAAAAAAAAAAAGCTATGAACAAATTCCTATGCACCTAGCACATATCTTACTTTGAAGTAAAAAACAAATGGGTAATAAAATCCATATGTGGCCCACAGATCATAGTTTCAGGATGCCTGTTTTAATTAAACCACATATTGACTTAAAATGTATGGAGAGAGTTGTAATGTCATTTAAAATTATAATACCTAGGTGAAATCAAACACACAATAAACTGATGTCAAGGAAACCACCCTAAAACAGAAACACAGTAATATGGAATTGTAAAATAAGAATAAAAATATGTTTAGATGTTAAATCCTGTGTGCAACATTGCTGCACAACTACAATTTTTTAAATAGATAAATACAATGCTCAACTCTCACTGTGAACCCTTGGAGAACAGCCATTTTGAATCATTGATATGCAGACTATGGCAGGAAAATTTTACAGATAATATACCATAATCATTAATAAAAAGCTCTAATCAGAAAATTTTAATAAACATTTAAAACACTAAAGATAGTTTTGATTAAATTATCAATAAACTGATGCTATCTTTTAAAAAGTGATGAAGTAGTGATTCAGCCTTTAGAAGAAAAGTCTTACATTGCTAAATAATGTAAAATGCAAATTTTATAAACTATGACAATGAAGGAAATGCCAAATAAACATTTGGGGAAAATTATATTATAATTTATATACAGGTTTAGGAAAGTGGATGACAATTCTATTGATTCCTTTATGCCTGCAGTAAACTTAAGCTTACGAGTGACCTTTTTAACAAATATGGGATGACTAATAATTATCTTTTTTTTTTCCTTTGGAGACAGAGTCTCGTTTTGTCACCCAGGCTATACTGCAGTGGCATCAGCCTAGCTCACGGCATCCTGAAACTCCTGGGCTTTAGGAACCCACCTGCCAAATATTCCCAAGTAGCTATGGCTGCAGTCATGCACCACCATGTCTGGCTGATTTTTTCTATATATTTCTAGTTGGCCAATTAATCTCTTTCTATTTTTAGTAGAGACGGGGTTTCGCTCTTGCTCAGGCTGGTTTTCCACTCCTGACCTTGAGTAATCCTCCAGCATTGGCTTCCCAGAGAGCTAGAATTACAGGCATGAACCACCATAGCTGGCCTAATTTACTTCTTATACAACATAAAATTCTAGCATATATTTAAATCTGAAATTACAGAATATTTAAATCTGAAGTTACAGAAAATATTTAAATCTGAAGTTACAGAAAATTTCATACAGAAAAAAGAAAGTGGAAATATATAGAGAGATTGAAATTGGCAAGATAGTGGAATAGAAAGACTTCAACTTGTTTATCCACACGTGGCAACAAAAATTTGGTATACATCTATGGAAAAAAGTGCCTTGTGACAGCCTAACACAGTGGGTCACATTTAATTAATGAATTAATTAATTTTATTTTATTAATTTTAATTATAAAATTAATTTTTCAGACAGATTCTCACTCTGTTGCCTGGGCTAAAGAACCATGGTGTCAGCCTTCCTACAGCAACCTCCAACTCCTGGCCTCAAGCAATCCTCCAGCGTGAGCCTCCCAACTACCTGGGACAACAGACACAAACCACCATGCCGGCCTAATTTTTTCTATTTTTAGTTGTTTGTCTGATTTCTTTCTATTTATACTAGACACAGGGTCTTACTATTGCTCAAGCTAGTGGATCACATTTATAATCTCAACTACTTGGAGGCAGAGGTGAGAGGATAACTGTAGTCCAGCAGTTTGAGATCAGCCTGAGCAATATACTGAGATCTCATCTAAAAAAAGTGCTTTCATGAGATATTTTGAGTACCAGGATGAGCTTGATAAAAAAACACTGCTAAAGCCCATATTAAAAAGTGTCATTTTGGGAAGGTAGGCCCTCATTCACGTGGCAAATTTGAGGACCCCTTATCTTGATAACAGATCAGGTAATGGTCAACTCACCTTGGTCCCACTGAGAATTCAGAAATATCTGTGTGGACATTTTTATCTTCTTGTAGCCATGATCTGGAAGTGATCCTGGCTATTGAGAGACCTGGAGGGCTATGCCCACTCAGGCCATGGAGACAGGCCCAGAGCCCTTTGCGCTCACTGTGATCTCTGAAGGAGTTCTGTCACTCAGTTCCACCTGTCTTAGCCACAGTTCACGGCCAGTGCTGCCCACATAGGAACCCACACAGTGACCTGAGGAAAGCATTCCAGATACTCAGTGGGAGCCACACCCATCCATAAACCTGGCATCAGGCCCAGCCTATGCAGACCCAACTGTAGGTGTCGGCCCTACAGATCAAAGTCATGAAGGCAATCCAGTCTGCCCATGAATAAGACAGGATTCACAACTATCCAAGCTTCTGCTAACAGGCCCATACTAAAGGCCGTCCTCACTACATATTCAGCAGCAGACTTCTGACCGAGCTACAACCTTTTCTATCTCAAAATCCAGAGAAATTCCCATCATCCTGGGAACCCAGGAAGGGAAAACCTTTACCTGCTTTAACTGACTTATTAAAACTGGAAGAAGTGTTTGCTCTTTTAAATACACAGACACCAATGAAAATGTATATTATGACCATATTCAGTGCTTCCATTTAACATAGTAGTGGAAATCCTAGGCAGAACTATTAGGCAAGAAAATTTTTTAAAATGTATCCAAAAATAAAAGAAAATTTAAAAAGGCAGTTGTAGAATACATGATCTCATATAAATAGAAATCCATAAATAGTAGGCCAAAAAATGGTTTAAACTAAAATACACACTCAGTAAATCTTTAGAGTATTAAAAGAACATGAAAATATCAGTGTTTCCATGCACTAACAAGAAACTATCCAATAGAATAAAGAAGAAAACAACCTCATTTATATTAGCACAAAACAATGACATTTTTAGCAATAAATTTAACAAAGCAGTTAAAAAAGGTTTAATTTGGAAAAGATATTGGTGAGAAAAATTGAAGATGTCACAAATGTAAAAACATCCTGTGTTTAAGTATTATAAGAATACTGTTAAATTGCCATATAGAGTGATATATAAATTTAATAACCTCCCTATTAAAATTCCAATGGCATTTATCATAAAAATAAAAACCACACTCTTAATTTTCTATGTAACTAAAAATACACTTTGGATATCCAAAGTATACCCTTGTTTTTCTTCTGGAGAAAGAAAAAGGACAGGACATCATACTTTCTGATTTCAAACTGTATTGCAAATGTATACTAATAAAACAGATTGGTATGTGCATTATAATGACACAGCCACCAATGTAATAGAACAGAGAGCTCAGAAGTAAGCCCATGGATACAAGTTTTGCATCTTTGGTAGGGACAGCATGAATGCAAAATGCAAAAAGTATAGTTTCTTCGATTGGTGCTAAGAAAACTGGACATGCATAAGCAAAAAATAAAATGAAACAACTTTTCTTATACCACTATTGAAAATTGACTCAGAATAAAACAAAAAGTCTTGTGTAAGACATGAATCCTTTAAAATCTTAAAATATATTTAAAAAACCTTCTTGGTATTGATGTTAGTAATTTTTTTTTTAGATATTACACCAAAGGTATAAAAACAAAAGCAAATATAAAACAAGTTGGACAACAAAAAATTAAAAAGATTCTGCACAGACAAGAAAACAATAAAAAAGAAAATGTTCTGATGCAAGAAATATTTGCAAATAATATATCTGATAAGAGATTAATATCCAAATTATATAAGAAACTTATCCAAATCAAAGGTAAAAACAATAAAAATAATGAGAACACATTGTGAAAAACAGGCAAAAGACTAAATTCACATCTTCTGAATGAAGTCATACAAATAAATGACTGAGAAATATATGGATATCACTTGTAATATCTCAATATCAAAAATCATCAAAGAATTGAAAAACAAAATCATGATGAGATGTCACTGTATACCCATTACAATCGCTTACATCAAAAGGAAGAGATAAAATTTAACAAGAATATAAAGAAAAATTTTTAAAAAAGGAATCCTGTACCTAGTTGATAGGTCTAAATTGGTAAATTATGAAAACAAGGACAGAAATTCTTTAAACAATAAAATAAAAAAAGACTACCATACAATGCAACCACCTCACATCTTGTATATAACCAAAGAAAACAAAATCAGCATCTTGAACAAATATCTGCATCCTCATGTTTATTGCAACAACATTATTCAAAACTGCGAAGATATGAAAACACCCTAAACATTTGTAAATGCTGAACAGATAAATAAAATACGGTACATATGCAAAATAGAATATCACTAAGGTATAAAAATAGTATTCAATGATTTCTGCAACATGGATGGCCCTCAAGGACATTATGCTAACTGAAATCATTCAAGCACACAAAGATAAATACTGCATAATTTACCTACATGAGGAATCTAAAAAGGTTAAACTCCTAGAAGCAGAGATTACAAGGCTAACTTCCAGGGCCTGAGGTGAAGAAAAAAGCAAACATGTTGTTCGAGGGTACAAACATTAAGTTACAAGATAAAAAAGTGTTGTAGACCTAATCTACACCATGGTGTCTATAGCTAATAATAATGTTTTGCATCTGAAAATTTACTGACTATAGACCATAAGTATTCTCACAACAACAACAAAAAAGAATAAGTAACTGTGAGGTCATATATATTTTCACTAACTTGGTTATGTTAATCATTTCAAAACATAGAAACAAATCAAATCATTACATTATACATAATAATTATACAGTTATACTATCCTTTTTGTGAAGAAAATTCATGACACACACAAACAAATCTATACATACACATACAAACCTGTAAATGACACAGCCCCAGTAAGCATCATACTAAAGAAGAGAAAATGATAGAAATACAGTGGGTAAAAGTAAAAAGTGTGAGTTTAATGCAAGCTCAGCCGTGTTCTAAGTGTCCCAAACATTTTTAAGAAATGTAGGGAGTAGATACATTAAACTATATTAAAATTGAGAAATTTGGGCACATAGAGTTAAATTATTAGAGTTCACAATAAAAACAGAATTTTCAAGTAAAATAACATTATATTTTCTTATATTTAGGGAGATACTAAGTGTTCTGATAATGAGTATGAATTTCTGTAGAAACACATTTAATACTTTCACAGGATAACAAATCATAAAGCAGAAAACATATAACATCTGCTTGTGATGATCCTGGGATTTCTGTACCAAATACCAATATCACCACTACACTCACACATGTCAGACATGATTCAATAAATGCAGAGAAATTAAAAATGCTTTGCAGATAGGTGTGGTGGCTCATGCCTGTAATCCTAGCACTCTGGGAGGTCAAGGGGTGAGCATCGATAGAGGTAAGGAGTTCGAGACCAGTCTGAGCAAGAGGAAGACCCCATCTCTACTAAAAATAGAAAAATTATCCAGAGAGTGTGCAACATGCCTATAGTTCCAGCTACTCAGGAGGCTGAGGCAGGAGGATCACTTGAGCCCAAGAGTTTGAGACTGCAGTGAGATACCACGATGCCATTGCACTCTACCCAGGTTGACAGAGCGAAACTCTGTCTCAAAAAAATGCTTTACCATAGATTTTCTCAAATATACACACATATTTCCATGCCCTGCAATGTAATGGAAAGCAGTCAGCACCTGCAGTCCCTTATAAACCATGAGCAAGTCTTCTGTTCTCACTGTAACCTTAAAAGAACTACACAGAAGAGAAAAAAGTCCTTAGATAATTTAAGAATAAGGGACAGGGAATCCTGTATCAAAGATTAGGATAAGGAAACTCAGACTTCCCAGAAACCATTTCCATTGAAGCAGAGTTTTCCAGATGACGTTTCAAGGTATGGCTTCCTCCTTGACCTTTGGCCTCTCTCCTGTGTCATCTGCTTCATTCACTCCCACCTACCTGGGTGTTTGGCTACTGTCTCTTTTGTCTTCACATTCCAGGGCTCTTTTCTTTGCTCCAGAAAGGTGATCAGGTCTGGCTTAAAGGCAGCAAGACCTGTTTTATTTGAAGAAAAGTGACATAAGGTTTTTGATATTCTTCCATTACAAATCGAGTACTGTGCTCAGTAGAGAAATTGGAACAGTATAGAAGACTCTAAAACTAAATTAATCCCAAAACACTAATGCCTGAGAGACACTTTATAATATTTAGAAAGTACTTAAAATTTGGGGGTCCTTAGCTCCATTACCCAATACTGTGGAATCGAATATTGGTGGTGAAAATTGGATTATAAGCAGTGAGCAACAAAATCTTATGCCACTAAATTTTTGGAATTATCACTAACGGAGAGTCAAAGATACAGATCAGTTCAAGAAAGAGAAAGATCAATGTCAAGACAAAACAGATTGAAGATTTTCTTTCCTATACCAAGAAATCCCAATATTCCCTTGGAAACAAACATCTGAACTTCAGTCATGCAAAGCAGAAAATCCCAGAAAAATTCTACAAAGGTAGAATATAAAATTTCTAGTGTGGAAAAAATTTGTGTATTGAAATGATCTTTACCCAGGAAGACCAAATTTCTGTAGTTGTCAAACATCACATCCCTATACAAATTCCGCTGAGCATTGTTAAGACATGCCCACTCCTCCACAGAGAATTCTATGGCCACATCCCTGAATGTCAACAGTCCCTGAAAAAACAAAACAAAACAAACAAACATTTACCAAGTAGTCCTGGGGAGAATTCTTAATTCCACTGCTGGTGAATAATGAAGGGAAGAGAACTGATTCTGACTCATAGGAGTAACTCTAATTATTCAAAAAGACAATTTATAACACAGAAATATTATCTAATATGTTATCTGGCTCTGGGGAGAGAGGATGACATAAGGTCCAGAAAACTTGTGTAGATGTTATACATTTCGGGATTATAAAGTATAAAATTCAGGTCCTGAACACAGCCATTTATATTTTTGAGTACTATATTTACATCATACAGGTAAGTCATGTATATTTTTCAGATGGAAAACTCATATTGAGTTACAGGTATTAATACTTCTGAAATTTTGGAAAGTCTTCAATGCATACAACAATGGACTAGAAAGTCGGTTAAAATACAGTTTTTGATTACAAAAAATCTGGGGTGAAGCCTGAGTCTCTGAATTTCTATCAAGTGACATCAGTGCTTCTGAAAGGAGTATCTTTCAAACATTCAATAACCAGCAAAGCCTGGCTTTATCTCAGTTCGTCTGACCAGGAAACCAAGAAGAGACTTTATTTCCCAAAACAGGTTATATGCAAAGGGAATCTAAAAAGAAAAGGGAAGCTTCCACATAAAATGTGATGGTTCATGCCCATCACAAGGTAAAGCTTCTCAAGATACTTAATAATTAAAAGAAAAATAACTAACTTTATATTAGAAAAATGATAGAAAACACATTAACCAAGGGAATAAAAATTATATCAACTATAATACTACAAATTAGTATCAGGTGTCAAAGCACAAAGACATACCACCACTGCTGTGATATTTTGATATATTTACCCAAGGAAGAAAGTAATTTATAATCTGAATCTAATCATGAACATCAGTTTTATGCAAAGTTCAAGCTACAGATAGGTGCTTAGTTCTGTAATCTCTAATAATGTATTTTTTTTTGTATTTTATATTTTTTATTTCAGCATATTATGAGAGTACAAATTTTAAGGTTTCAATAAATGCCCTTTCCCCCCTCCCCCCACAAGTCTGAGTTTCCAGCGTCTCCATCCCCTAGATGGTGCACATTTCACTCATTATGAATGTATATACCCTCCTCCCCCATTCCCAATACACTATTACTGTAATACCTATGTGTCCACTTAGGTGCTGCTCAGTTAATACCAGATTGGTGGTGAGTATATGTGGTGCTTGTTTTTCCATTCTTGGGATACTTCACTTAGTAGTATGGGTTCCAGCTCTAACTAGGAAAATATAAGATGTGCTATATCACCATTGTTTCT
>VSMD01045723.1:0-147306 GCA_008750895.1 Mirza zaza
GGTGGCTCAAGCCTGTAATCCTAGCTCTCTGGGAGGCCGAGGTGGGCGGATCGTTTGAGCTCAGGAGTTCGAGACCAGCCTGAGCAAGAGCGAGACCCCATCTCTACTATAAATAGAAAGAAATTAATTGGCCAACTAATATATATAGAAAAAAAAATTAGCCGGGCATGGTGGCACATGCCTGTAGTCCCAGCTACTTGGGAGGCTGAGGCAGCAGGATTGCTTGAGCCCAGGAGTTTGAGGTTGCTGTGAGCTAGGCTGACGCCACGGCACTCACTCTAGCCTGGGCAATAAAGTGAGACTCTGTCACAAAAAAAAAAAAAAAAAAAAAAAAATTAACTAATTAGCTAAGTAATTAACTCATGGAGGGATTAAAAACAAAGGAGAGTAAGGATTCTAGTTTCATAGTTATTACAGGTTGGGATCCCCAGGAGGCAAGTTCTTATGGCACATTAGAATCACCAAGTGAGATATTTTTAAAAAACATTTTATTACAGAAATTTTCAAACATTTACTAAAGTACACTGAACAGTGTAATGAACCCAATGTACTCACCACCCCACTTCAGCAATTATTAAGGCCTGGCTAACCTTCTTTCATCTCCACCTCCATACAATCCCGCCCCCTCCTCCATATTGTGTTAGTATTTTGAAGCAAACTGAGGAGCTTTCTAAAAATACTGGTTTGGGGGGAGTGGTTGAAGCTGCCCAGGTGATTCTAATGTGTACCCACGATTGGGAATCTGGTGTCAGATAACATGAACACATGTAGTTAAAGCACTAGAGTTGCCCAATTTGGGGGTGAACTACAGGATTGGTGAATTTCTCTGTCTGGCCAGAGCCTATTTTATGTCTGAGATAATAAGAGAAGTGGCTGGAAAAGGGCCTGGTTTGGGGTGAGGGTAGAGCTGAGATCAGTCTTACCTGTTCGAATTTTACTCTGAAGTTCATTTTTATCATAATCATTTTGGACTGAGCCATGGCCTCTATGGTTAATTTCCAGATGGGAAAATTGGATAATAAACAATTAAATAGCTAATTATGCATGCATATTAAATTAACATCGAAAGTCAAACAATTAAACCAAGATTCTTCATTTCTAGAAAACCTCTGTGATTTTTTTCATGATTTTCACAATGATTTCCAGTAAAGAAATTAATTCACCTAAGGTAAGTAAAAGGGTATAATTTAGGTGGATATAAATGCATAAGTGCTATTGGCTAAAGGGTAACAATGTCAGTAGTGGCTCAAGAATGAGCTACTAACCGAAAGGACAATAATAACTACTAATATAAAGACAATCCCTCATTCTAAAAAAAAAAAAAATTCCATTTCTTTGCAATTCTTAGTTCACCACTTCTACTTATCAAATTGTATTTAATGGTGACATTTTGTTTTCTCCATTCACAGTTCTCTGACAAAGTCTTTATTATATTCCTTGTACTTTGTTACTTATTTCATTTTAATATGGGTTGTCATATATTAACTCAGTATTTGTTTGAAAAATGCAATCACCATAAATTGGTGAATTAGAGTCAGTTATAGATTGGTGATCTTAAAATTTCAATCCTTTAAAAATTTGAGCCATAATAGATATCAATCTTAAAATGGCGATAGAATGAATAAATATACATTCCACTAAATATTGCTAAATCAACATATTTTCGAGATACTCTTAATTTCAAAATAACCAAAAGAGAATGGTTCCTTTACATTTGTATTTATATGTAACCTCCCTTCAAAAAATATTGCAACCCGTCCCCCAAACAAAACCCTGAAAAAATGCATTTCTCAAATCTAGTTTTGTTTTAGAATATAAATCAACAGATGTTTGTTGAACATGTATTATGTACAAATTTAAATTAAGTTTTCTGATTTCAATGTTTTTGAAAGCCATTCCAATTTCGTACGAGTTTTGCATGACTGATTAGGTGTTTGAGCAATATTATGGCTTTGGCATCTTGTCAAATTCAAGAAAAAAGTTAATTTTCATATTGTTATTCATATTTTCAGACAGCAAGGAAATAAAGGCAATGCAAGTGATGAACAAAAAGATAGATTGCTTACACCCTGCAGCTGTGGCTTTAGCCTTACGTAAAGCTTTTCTTCCTTTACTTTTAATCAGTAGGGTATTCTCAGAAATGTAAAATGTCTTTTAAAATGGCATATTTTTCAGCCTAAACGTCATTTCATAATCCATGCTCCAAGTGTTTAGAAACCTTTAGATGAAAGTAGTGTGATGACAGATATTTCATCAGGGTATGAAGCATTTTGGTGCAAATGGTTTTGGGTTGTGGGTTGTGGGTTGAGGGGAGGTGGAAGCTGCAGAGCGGCAGATGCACTACCTTTATTTCCTTTTTCAAAGCTCACAGCAGATGAAAATATCAGTAAAAACTTATACACCTTTAGCATCAGATAGTAATTGGGGAAAAGAATGGCTTGAAATAAGAATCAGCAATCTTTTTGTCACTGTGAACTGTAGAGTAGAATTCTGTATAAAAGAAGACTGTCTTGGATCACATCTTACAGGTTTAGCCCATGAAGTATTAGAAGAAAGACGATCGTGTGGGCGCACAGATGGATTCCCTGGGAAGCTAATGCAGTGTAAACTACAACAGGGGGCCCCAACCTATGGTGGGTTGTACAATTATTTCATTATATGTTACAATGTAATAATAATAGAAATAAAGTGCACAAGAAATATAATGCCCTTGAATCATCCCCAAACCATCCCCACTTCCCCTAATCCACGGAAAAATTGTCTTCCATGAAAACGGTCCCTGGTGCTAAAAAGGTTAGGGAATGCTGAGTTATGGCACCCCTCACTTCTGCTATCCCTTTCCAAGGTCTTGGGAAGGTTCCAGCAATGTATTGAATTGGTCGTATATTGTATGTTACAAAATGTTATTTTGTAACATTTGCAAAATTAGCTATTAACTATAGTCACTTAAGGCCACTATTTCCACTCTGACGTCCCTCTATTGCTCCCATGTGATCACCAGAATTTTGAGGATCCAGCTAATGGGAAGTTGAGATGGGCTTCCATTTGCTTAAGAATAAGTGGGGTATGTGTATGTGCTTCTCAATCATTCTCGGTAATAGTCACATTACTACTAGCTGTCCTGGGGAGAGAATGGCTCCCAGGAATACTCCTGCCCACTCTGCTGGCTAATTGGCAATGAGACATGAAGATTCAGGCTGGAGATTGTAATCCCATTATGAGTGTAATCCCATTATAATCCCTATGACTCCCAGCCCCAGGAAGACTTTTCTATTTTTGCTACAAAAATGATATTACAAAATCATTATCTTAGGAAGAGGTTATCAAAGAAAATGCAGCCAAGAAAATGTAGGAAAATACATTTAGAAGTGTGTCAGGCAGTTAATGAAGATTTATATATTTTTCTTCATTTTGTTATATCTATGCTGTTTGTTTTTTAAAATTAATGTTTTATGGTAGTTTCTTTTCTAAAATGCTAAAGAAAAAACCCTTTTAAAAATTCACTTTTGCCCTTGTTTCTGAATTTGTAATTTTTCATTTATTATTTAAAGAGAGCTTCCCACATTATATAGGCTTTGGGTCTGATATCTGAATTCAGCCCCCACAGGCAGCCTAGAGAGGATTGTGAACAAGTTCCAACATAGCCTTCAGGTCACTGTGGGAGGCCATTATTGGTGCACTTTCAGTGATTTCTTATGACCAATAGGATCTGAACTTCTGTGTCCTCCGTCTCGTGACACGGGTGAGATTTCCCCAGTGAATGTGTTCTTTCAGGAACAGGTCCCTTGTGTTTGTGCTCTGCTCTATCCCAGGAAACATTAATCCCTTCCCCTAACTCCTTACCCCACAAGCTGAGATCACAGCACAATCTCTACAGGAACTTACCGAAGGTTCTAGGAGCTCTGTCCAGATGGATAAACTAGGGAGCCGAATACAAAAGAGATCAGGTGAGTTGCTCTTGAAGCTCACAAATTCAGATCCAGCCCATTCTCAGCCAGCTTCTACCCGCTGAACCCCCATCCTCTTACCACTGAACTTTAGGGCGTGCCTGCAGATTTCGTTTACAGAAATGAATCCCTTCATTCAACTTGTACTGATTGAGAGCCCTTCCATAATAAAAATAAATATTTATTGAGTTGTATACTGTATGTCATAAATTATGCTTTAGTGTTTTATATGCTTTTATGAATTTAATTCTCCTAGTCACATTATGATGTTGATATTATTATTTCTCTATCTTCTAAAGGGATTCTGAGAGTTAGAAATTTGCCCGAATTCTACACAGAAAGTATCCTGTGGAAATAGGATTAAAACCCATGCAGTCTCACCCTAGATTCTACATTCCTAACCACTGAACATGTGCCCGTCACTGTGCTAGGAGCAGGTCAGGTGGGCAACAATGGTGACCAAAAGAGTCATCATGTCTGTCCTCCTGACTGACACATGCCTTAAAATAATGATTGACAATGATCTCCAGCCACAGTGGGGTGCTTACAACCTCATTCCCACCCTAAAACCTGCACCTCAGTCCTCCTTGATCTTTTTGTGATTGGGCCTTTGTTACTATTTTCACATCTGTTCAAATTTAACTTCCTCAGACAGGCCACCCCAGATCATCCAATAACTTAAGCTCCTAAATTATTCATAGACACATTTAACACTGTGTGTCATTTTTCTCATTTCTTGTAAACAATCTGGTATTATTTTCTCCATGGAGCTTATTCTCAAGAGTATGTGTGTGTGTGTGTGTGTGTATGTAAGGAAGCCAGGAAGGAGGGCAAAAATAAAAGAATGCAAGAAGAAGGAAGAGAAAAGGAGAGGAAGAGAGGTGTGAACCAGTGTGATCAAGAAGGAAGGAAAGACAGAAGGAAGGGCGTCCTGGGTGATCCTAAGAGCACATGTTTTGAATGGCTTTGACCTTGACTGTAGTAATTTCCTATGGCTGTTGTAACTAATTACCACAAACTTGGTGGCCTAATATAACAAATTTATTCTCTCACTGTTCTGGAGTTCAGAAGTCCAAAATAAAGGTGTTGACAGGGCCACCTCCAGAGACTCTAGAGAAACTTCTACATCCTGCCTGCTTGAACTGCCATCTGACCTTTCCTTTCCCCTCTTACCTAAACACTCAAAAGAGTAGTATAAACTCCACCTACATTTGCATCTCCCATTCACTGCACAATTTATGGTGATTTGGCTTCTTTTTTTTATCAGTTTGCTGGAACTACTTTAGCTAAGGTCACAAATGTCTCCTAATTATCAAATTCAGTGGATATTTTTCAGTTATTTAGTGCTGAATGTGCATACTATTTTGGTGATATTAATTACTTCCTCTTTTGAAATTCTCTATTGACTTTCACTGCATTTCATTTTCTTGGTTCTTTTCTCTTTCTAATATTTAGTTTTTTCATTATTTTCTCTTTGGACTTATCTTCCTCTGCCAACCCTTATAAAAAGCGTATTTCCTGCAATTCCACCTTTATCCATTGCTTTTATTCTACACAGTAGTTATAATGGGACAATCTCATTTACTCTTGTGATTTCAAATAACACCAGTGTGCTAATGACTTCCAAACATTTAATCATAATGAAGACTCTTCTGTTGAACTTCTGGATACATATGTAACTACTCACCATGTCACACTCTTACCATAAACTAATCAAGTCCCAAAATGAAGTGATCAACCTTGTCTATAAATCTTCCTATATACTGTCTTAGTGCCACTATCACTCATAAAGTCATCCCAACTAGAATTTGGTGACTCAGCCCATCTTTGGTTCTTCCATCATCCTCATATCTAATCACTCACAAGCCCTGCCTGTCTTACCAAGCTGCATCCCCGCCTCCAAACCCACTGTCCCCTGTCAGTGCAGACGCTCATCATCTCTCCAAACTGGTCACTCTGCCTTCCACGTCAATCCACTATGCAGGTGCCAGATTAACACATCTCAAAGAAATATGGCATCATCGCTCTTAACCTAAAATCAAAGTTCTTTTCTCTCTCACCTCTCCAACCACGTTTTCCATTTGTTGCCTTTGGAACATGTAAATAACCATAGTTATACACCTTGAGATGGTCAATGCCCCTGTGACTTCTTCATGTGGCTCCCTCTCGCCAGGACAGGCGTCACCTGACTTGTAAGCTGATTCACTTTTAACCCCACTTTATGTATAAGCACCAAATCATTTCTGGAAAGAATTCCTTAGACTTCCAAACTGCTTTGAATATCTCCCTCCATTTCTATATTTCTTTGTATAGACCTCTATCATATTTCCCCTTGTGGCGTTGTAATTGCCAGTTTATCTGCCTGATTCTCATAGTAGATGGAGCTCCATAAGGATGGGACTGCATCTGTTTCACATGTGTGTTCCATTACCTGGCCCATTGCTGAAGAATGATGGGAACCTTGTATTCTATACCAAGCTGAGGAGGGACCTCTCCTGGGGGAAAACAAAGAATTTTGGTCCCCTTCAAATAACATCACACAATCTAATTTTCAGTCCTTCCTGCTAAGAACAGATAATGCAAAATTCAGTTACACTTTAGGTTATCTCAATGGCAGGGTATGGAAATGAAAACACCATGATAAACTTCTGCTTTGTAATGAACGTCTTTTTACTTTGGGCAGCATGGAAAACAGAACACTTGTCCACCTCGGAATTGTGCTATGTTGCTGCTTTTGGAAATGCTGTTCTCATTTAACAGAGAAGCTTCATTACCAGAACACTCAGTTTTGCAAGGTCACCCATGGGCCAAGGGACAGATTCAAAGCTTCATTCACAGGCGGGTATCCTGTCTTACATCTGCAGGTATGGGGGATTCGGGATTATACAGACACTAGAGTTTGTATTGATATTGTTTTAATATTCTGAAGGAATCAAAAATGAAATCATATAAAGTATTTATGTATTAGGTATTCTGAGTAAATATACTAAAATAGTCTGTCCTGTAATTTTTTTAAAGAAGAAAAAGAGTGTTGGGAAGATGAAATGGCCCTGTCCTAGTATATACCTCATTGTGAATATTCATAGACATGAAAATATTAGCCTATCCAAGGAATCTGAAACAGAGGACTCAGAACTATTCTTTTGGCCAGCACAGCAGGTTGATTTCACTTTTTAAAAGTTGTGAAATATAGTATAAAAGTCATAAATGTGCATAAAATTAATATATAATTTAACAAATAATTATGCATTAAAAACCCCTGAAACTAACTCTTGGGTCAAGAAATAGAACATCAGCACCTATTAGGGGCTGAATTGTATCCTCCCAAAATTCTTACATTAAAGCCCTAACCCCCCCCCAGTAACTGAGAATGTAACAGTTTGGAAACAGGGCCTTTAAGGATATAATTAAGGTTCTATGAAGTCATTCGGGTGGGCTCTAATCCAATATAACAGGTATCCTTTATAAGAAGAGGAAATCTGGACACAGAGAGAAAGACATGAGACATGCACACACCCAGAGGAAAGACCACATGTGAACATAGCAAGAAGGCAGCCAACTGAAGCCAAGGAGAAAGGCTTCAGAAGAAATTGAACCTGCCAACACCTTGATCTTAGACTTCCAGCCTCCAGAACTGTGAGAAAATAAATTTCTGTTGTTTAAGTCCCCAGTCTGTGACATTTTGTTATGGCATCCCAGAAATACCCTTGGGTCCCTGCCTGATGACACGGCCCCCATCTTCATCTCACACGCAGTTAGTTACCTGCTGGATTTACTATTGTTGATAAACATGATGTTACTTTTCACTGCAGTTTTATCACCTATACTTTCATCCAAAAAAATTATAGCTTGGCTTTGCTAGTTTTGCAGCTTCTTTATTAATTTGAATTTGAATAGCTTTAGGCAAAGCATCCATTCTCTCATTCACAATAGCCAAGAATCTTCTATTGTCTGCACCTGACTAGTCCTTGAGCATGTGTGTTCCCTATTCCTTGGTCTCTTGCCCAGCCTTCTGGAATGTACCTCCCTTAATGGCCAATTATCATCTCAAGAATGATGGAGTCAATGATTCTAACAATCACACTCCTTCACTCCCACCTGTTACAGGTGCTAAATGTCAAGTTTTTGTGTTTGAATTACAGTGGAAACTGGAGCATTTTGTGACACTTATTGAAATAGCGTCACCCAAAACTGTCACAACCCAAGATAGAAAATTGTGAGTTTAGCCTGGGTGAGCTTTATTTAAAGAAGCAGTAACACCAAACCCCTCTCTTGCCTGTATCTTTCAGGGTCCCAACAGAAAACAGATGGACAGTCAGGCTAAACTAATTCAGAAAGAGCTTCTTTACAAAGGAACTCCTTGCAAAGGTAGGAAAAGCACAAGGAATGGTGCAGGAACCTGACACTAGTAGTAAAGAGAAAGATACCAAAATGCAGATAAAGAAGGGTCTAAAAGAGTATCCTTGAGAGACCTTATGTTGAGGGTCCCAGCCAGACTGAGGGAACCGTCAAGGAAGGGAGCCAAAAAGAAAGAAAAAAATCTCATTCTCACTCTTCTCTGTCTGATACCCTCCCTGGGCTCGACACTGGCCAAACCTGACCAGAAGCCAGAGGGCTTGGGGACCTGTAGACAAAGTATAACTAGATCTTGGGAGAACGGTGAGTCAGGAGAGGAAATGGGAGATTTCTGGCACTTTGCCTTTGGAATGGCAACATGAGGGAATATGGATATTGGGTTTTCCATAGAATTCCATATTTGAAATGTGATAATTCTCCAGGGAAGACAGTGCATGAAGAATATGCAGCTCCACCATAACCATTCTGGGAGTTTACAAAAGCAGGATGACCAGATGGTGATATAACCAAGAAAATAATAAAGAGTGGGTGGTATCTTCAGGATTCAGATACAGCGTGCCTCTCAGACATGTTGCTACCAGTTAGATTGCATGACATTGTAGTTTACTAATTTTAACACTTGAGACATCCCACTGCCAAATGACAAGAAAAATTAGGAGTAAAATACAGAGCTACCATCTGGAAGGATTAGTATGCTTTTTAGTAAAGTAGGTGTGGCCTGCAGAAAGGTTTGGAACCAAAGTTATCTAACCTTAAAGCATAAATCTTTCCTGAAAAAAAATTTGTATATGGGATGAAAGTGGGAAATTGTTTTTTTCAGTTTCTTTTTCAGGAGCCGGGTATAATAGTATTTCCTTACATATAGCACAAAAAGTCACAGTTATTTCTAGGGGATTTTTATTATAATGAAATTCACTGTAATACTATTTATAAATTTGGAATTGGGCATAATGAAGATTCAACTTGAAAGCAAGCCAAAAGGTCTTAGCTACTGAAATACCAAAGTTATTATTAACACATAAAGGGTAATCTACAAGCATAGATACCAAAGAAAGTGATCAATTAATCTTTCCCCAGAGACAGTTGTCATTAGTAATTCAATGGAAGAAAGAGAAAAAATCATGCACCAAAGAATGAGATATACCATGAGAGTTATTAGTAAACAACAAACCAAACTCTTAGAAGAGCTGGAATTAGAAATCAGATTCCAAATTTAACTTGATCCAAAAATTGGAAACCTTATACTTTGCTGGTGAACTCTTTTCACTGTGGAAAAGAGTTTGGCTATTCCTCAAAAAGTTAAACATAGAATTATGATATGACCCACAATTGCACTCCTAGGTATATATCCAAAGAATTGAAAACTGGGACTCAAATATTCGCATGCTGATGTTCATAAAGGCACTATTCACAATAGCAAAAAGGTGGAAACAACCCAACTGTTCATCAACAGATGAATGGACAAAATGTATATATACATGTGAAATATTATTTAGCCATAAAAAGGAATGAAAGTCTGATTTACCTGTCTGTGAACTTTGAAAAGATTATGCTAAGTGAAATAAGCCAGACACAAAAAAACAAAGATCTTATGATTTCACTCACATGAGATATCTAGAACAGGCAAATTCATAGAGATAGCAAGTAAATTAGAGGTTATAGGGGTAGAGGAGAGAAGGGAAAATGAGAAGTTATTGCTTAATGGGTATAGAGTTTCTATGTGCGGTGATGAAAATATTTTGGAAATAGGTACTGTTAATGGTTGTACAACATTGTGAATGTAATTAATGCCATTGTATTGCACACTTAAACATTAAAATAGAAAATTCTATGTTATATATTTTACCATAATTTTTAAAAATCTTCATCCCATTCTTCCCCTTTGCATTTCATTTTAACTGAGGATGTGAATGGAGCCTCAGAAACACTGCACAGTGCTGTAAGATGAACTTAAAGCCACACCAATAAGTGACACTGCTGAAAAAATTTCTGAAATGTTCGTTTCTGGTTTGAGTGCAAAGCACAAGGATGACGTCTTTTAAGCCTTAGTTCTCAAACAGGAAATGTTATTAAATCATTAGAATATTGAATAGGGATTGAAGAGCAGATATTTCAGTATTTCTAAGTCAAAGGCTTCCAGACTTTTTCTTGCTAAGACCCTAAAGTAAGCTATGCTTCCCAGAGGCCTAAACAGAACCATAATGTCCACAGCTCTGACTCATCAGAGCCCAGTGGGAAATGAGGACAGAGGCCACCTCTGCTTGTCAGAGGTGATGGAAAATGGTGTCACCGCTGGACTGGAGAAAGCTGCTTCTCTCTGCTCTGCGAGACCCTGGACTTGGTGTTTCTGTTTCCCATACTCCAGCATATTTGTCCAGAAACACAGCTTTCATTTTGTTGATAAACAGAATTATTTGTCAAAAGATTTTAAAATAGCAACTGTTGACTTCTAAAAGTAAAACCGTTGACTACTTTTAAAAGTAATGCATTTTTATTGTAATTAATCTTAGGGAAAAAAAATCAAGGAAGGAAAAATAAATCGCCTGTAATTTTACTGCCCATAATTACTTATGGTTAGCATTGTGATGTGTGTGTGCAGTGTAAGACACATGTGAATAATTTTAGTCAAAAATGATAATGCCTAACTTTTTCTAATTATGAAAGAAAATTTTTCATTGAAAAGCACGTATTTGGAAAAGCAGAAAATACAAAGAGGAAAGACAATTCCACCACGTGAAACAGTCACCATAATCATTTTGATGCGTCCTCGCCCAATCAGCCAAAGGCCACGAGCAGGACAAAGCTGTCGTCTGAAGACAGTCCCATTTATTGACTTTTTACAGTGAGGGAGATCAGATGGCAGAGGAACCATGGGGCATCTCACCAAAGAAAGAAATGGGGTTACTATAGGATTTGAGAGAGGCAGTGCTTTGATAGGCGTGGAGCAAAGCAGGGCCATGGGTAAAAGAGTCAACATGAAGTCTGGACTGCAAAGTAGACCCGGGGGTGTTTTTCCTTGGAAACCACAATGTTGAGATAGATGTGAAATGCTGCAGGTAGAAACCCCTTATCTGCAGCCTGCACCTGGACTGGAGATCAAGGTTGTGTCTCTGTGTCGAAGTGACTGAAATCCTCCCAGTATGAAGAGTTGGGCGCTTCATTCTTATTTATATGATTTCAAACAGCCAAATTTCTGACAGCCTGTGATTTCAGAAAACAAGATTTTTCAGTAAGAGAGTAATAATCCCTCGAAGCAAAGTACTATTATGACACTTGATAGCCGCCGCATGACCTTGGGAGAAATGATGTTTCCTGTCAACTTGGTAGCGGGTTTGATCTGGGTCTGGCCTGTTAGCCCAGCCTGAAGATGAGTAGGGAGAGTTTTTACCTTGTCTGTCCCAGTTAGTTTTTATTTTCGCAGGTGTTTTCTTCCATTTTTTATGCCTAGGTTTTTGTTTCTTTTGATCTACATTATTGCAATATTATATATCCAATTATGGATTCAATTTTTCTACTTAATATAATTTGACTATGATTTTTATGTAATTACCTAGTCTTTAATGCATATCATTTGAATGGCTAAATAATAGACCATCTAATGAGTGTGCCAAAGATCACTTAACAAATGCAAATGGATCACTCCCGATTTTTAATTATCATTAATTCCTCATTTTTACTATAATAAGTTATATTTTGGTAAACATCTTCATGAAGATAGCTTTGTGCAAGGTAATTACTGGGCCTAAGGTTATGAGTATTTTTGAGGCTTTAGATATTTATTTGCCAAACTTCTATCCCAAAGGTTATATCTATTTATACTGGTTCAAGTAATCTGTGAAAGTGGTCATTTTGTGCCACCCGCCTAAACACAGGGAATAATTTTCTCTGAGCTGTTTATTTTTTTTTTTTGAGACAGAGTCTCACTTTATTGCCCAGGCTAGAGTGAGTGCCGTGGCATCATCTCTGAGCTGTTTTTAATTGTTAATTCTAAGGCCTTAAAGTGGTAGCTCATTGTTATTTTAACTTGCATTTTTTTAGTTATTACTAAGGTGAAAGTTTTCCCATATTTACTAATTCTAGTTCATTCTTATGACCTATTTTAAAAATTTTTGCAATTATATATTAGGAAGCTATGGTATTTCTCATCAAACCATCTTAGCTCTGTATGTTATAAAAATGTAATCTTTGTAAAAAATACTGATACTTGTGTTAGCAGCAATATTTTCTTTCCAGAATATAGTAGAAATATTTGTACTTTAGAACAAGTATTTGTGAGGTTATTCTCTCACTTTTTTGAAATTCTCCTTGATTAACCTCACAACCTTAAGTTGGCAAGCAGAAATCTAAATCATCAGGTTTCACTAATCTATTGATGAAAACTAGTTTGTTGTGATTGTTTGTGATATCTGACACCAATAATATGTTACCAATTATAAAATACCAGCTTTGGAAAATGATTTCTGTTACAAATAAATTCTTGGAAATTCAAAATTATCCTATAAAACCGTTATGTTCCAGTATTCATTCTTCAGAGCAATGAGTATAGTTAAAGCTAACGTGCTTTACAATTCATGCAGGCAAAATCCAGGTCTTCAGTACTGATAGACGTGGCAATGTGGCTATCCTGTTTTTCTGTGTGAGATTCCTGTTGTGTATGTATCTTAGATGAATAAGGAGAAAACTGCCGGGTTAAATCATAGTGTATACCAAGACTGGATCAATGAGTGACTCAATGAAGGAATGCTTAATGCAGAAACCATTGCTGCAATGTCAAATACTCGTTTTGATTCTGTTCCATCTCATATCTCTTTTCTTTTAGGTCTGGTGTAATTTCTTTCCCACATTGCCCTTTCAGCCACAGTTAATTTGGATAGTTATCTTAGTGATTTCTGTGAAGTCTGCAACATTGTGGTTGTCACAGCGACTTAGGATTTCAGTTTGCCATCTCCCCAGCCCCTCCAGTCCTGCATTCTTATCACTGCTAACTGAAAGGAGAAAGTTCAAGAACTTAAAACGTCTCAAAATATCTTCTCTTCCTCTTTTAATGGCTTTTCCTTGATTCATTTAATAATCGACGGGGTACAAGAGAGCCTTGGTTGAAAATACACTTTGGAGAGCCACATGGCCTAATGAAAGTGACACTAACCTGTGAAAGAGCTATTTTTCTTTTGCGCATGGCCTCAATATTGCTTTCATTTAATGATAGACTTAAGAGCTACACTGTTCAAATACTTCTGATGTTCTGTTTATAGAATGCATGACAACCTTGCAAACCAAGGATCACTGAAAGCATGATTAAAAAAAAAAATAAAAGGTTTGTCCAGCCGGGGCAGACAGGTGGGAGACGGCGCTTCTCAATCTATATCCAGGGCTGTATGGGACGCCATGGCTAATCTTGGGCTATCCTTCTCAACTCCAATATTTTAATACAGATGAGATAAGCTTAAAATGAACATTCAGGGAGATCTCGAAAGAGAAAGGATAAAGGAAAGATATCACAAAGAAACAAAATAAGCACTTTTAAGTCTGTAAGAGATGCATTAAAGAAGGTTTGGTCATCTTTTTTCCTCTAGGTTTATTGTATAAATTAAATAAAAATTATGTATATTCAGGGTATACAAAGAGATGATTTGATGTACAAATACATTGTGAGATGATTACCACAAACAAACTAGCATACCCTTCGCCATGCACAGTTATATTGTGTGTGTATGTGGGAAGAACACTTAAGATCTACTCTAGCAAATTTCTAGTAAACAATACAGTATTTATCAACCATAGTCACCATCTGCACATTAGATCCCCAGAACTTATTCATCTTATAACTCGGTGCTTTTAAAGGTTAATTAAGTAAATGCAAGGTTCACTTACATTATTTTTCTTTAAATTCATAAATCTGTTAGAATTAATTGTATCATGACTATAAGTGTGAGTCCAGAATAATGATAATCTTTATTTTAAGTAAATTAAAAATATAGCCAAGTACAGAATCAAGAACAGTTAACATTTGCTCATACTTACTTTTCTTTCTAATCAAAGAAACAAAATGTTACCATATGATTGAGATCTCCTTTACTCCCATTTCCAGCCTCTTGTCTCAAATTCTTTCTCGAGGCAACTATCATGACTTCATGTGTTTGTACATTAACACTCTAATTTTGATATAACATTAGATTTTTAAAATCTATCCAAGTTGAAATGCATTATCTTACAGATACAATATATACAATAACCTTGTTCATTCTTTTTAACCACTGTCCAGTATTCAGTTGTAATGAATACCACATTTAATTTATATATCCCTCTTTGACATATATTTTGAGTTTCAAGTTTTTGTTGTTATGAGAAGTGCTCAATTAAATATCCTTGGACATGTTTCCTTGTACTCACATACAAAAGATAATTCCAGACTATACATGAAGAAGTGGAATTATGAGTTTGTAAGGTGGATACATTTTCAAATTTGCTCAATATAAACAAATTTAATTGCATAGGAATTATATCAATGACATTCTCTCCAGAAATGACTGTAAATTCCTATTTCCCTGTATTTTGGCCAATATTCAATATTATCATACGTTAAAATTTTTGTCAATCTGAGGCATATTCTATTGCTTTAATGTGCATTTGCCTACTTATTAGTGCAGTTGGTTATCTTCTTACACGTTTATTCACTATTCACTTTTTTTCTTTTGAAAGTTGTTCGCTTCCAATGATCTTCCTAGGGAAAAAGGTTTACCTTTTGCACTTAGCAGGAAACTGAGGCTCAGAGAGGCCAAGTGACTTGCCCAAGCTCATAAAACTGGTGAGAATTCCAACTGAGATTTCAACCTTGATATCCCGACTCAAACCATTTCTCTTTTCCCAATACACTTCTCAAAACACTGATCAATACATTTTAACTCCTTTTATCTCACAGACCTTGACCTTCTGATCTGAGAAGATTATCTAAACAGACACCTCTTGAAGAAAGTGGAGTTTTCCTGCAAAGTTAAGTTTGAGGTTCTAGAAAGAAGCCCTGTCCCAAAGTGTCTGAAATCCCTTGGAGATTTGAAGGTTTTCTGGTCAAAATCCTTATAACAACTGTTTTTAAAAATTATTTTTATTTACAGACAGGGTCTTGCTCTTTCACCCAGGCTGGAGTTCAGTGGTATGATTATAGGTCACTGTAAACTCAAACACTTGGGCTCAAGCAATCCTCTAGCCTCAGCCTCCCAAAGTGCTAGGATTGCAGCTGTGAGTCACTGCACCTGGCCACAACAGCCCTTTGAAGTATGCACACAACTATCGTCATCATTTTTACACATAAGGGTTAAAAAAGCTTGCCTAATGTACTAAGACCGGGAAGAGACAAAGCAAGAAAAGTATTTAAAGTTCTGAGTTAGTAGAAGATCAACCAGATTGGTGCAGAAGAAAATTTGTGGAGGAGGTGAAATCGAGTGTTGAAAGACAGTTTTCTTCCTTCCCCACTTTCCCCCAGATTCAGCCTTGGAGAATAACAGGGCAGCATAGCTACAAGGGATCTTTCAGAACATCCTTCTGAACCTTTTATTGTTCTTCAGCAAAGAAACTGAGTCATCATCTAACTTGACTTACAGGAATCAAATAATGGCAAGAACAGCAAGAACACACTGGCAGAAACTCTAACCAGGACTGATGTATGGGGATCTAAGCAGAATATGCACATGTCAAAACATCAAGAAGCTTTCTTTACCTTATAGTTTTTTTTAGTTGAACTTTCTGTAACAAGAACTCTCAGTTAACAAGGAGTACAACCAAACTTCCAATCTAAACAAAGCAGAGACAGTGGTCTAGAGAGTCTTTGTGTGTGTGTGTGTGTGTGTGTATGTGTGTGTGTGTGTGTGTGTGTGTTTATAGATCCAGAATTCACTTCTGCATAGAGTTGCAAATGCTGTTGCCTTAGTCTTTTTGGTTTCCCAGCAATAAGAATTCCCACTTCATTTATCCTTCCAATCCTGATACCTCCCTCCCCATCCCACCTCATTGGTGGACACACTCCATCTGTTCTCTTCCCTGGAGCTATGTCCACTGAAAGGAGGAGCGTTTCAGGTAGGAGGAGAGTAAGAAGGATGAAGGGAAGAAAGCCCATCCCATCTGATTCTGGTGACTTGTGAAAAGACAAAGAAAAAAGAAGAAAGGAAAAGTAAGGCAAATCCATGGTGAGATGTGACACTCTGCCCTCCTCTGGCCAACGTCATGGAAGGAAGAGGCAGGAGAGAGGGGCATGAAGGGGGTGGGGGGACTGCCCACTTTCCACCTGGAAGGGCAGGAGAGGTCATTTCACAGGTGGTCCCTACCAGCTACTGAGATAGGTAGATAATGGGCCTGAGTCTGGCCCTCCCAAGCCAGTCTCAGTTTCTTTATGAAATGAATGGGATCCCAGAACCTGTCCAATGTCCCCAAAGGGTATTCAGAAGTGAGTGAGCATTTGGCTAGACATTTGCTGGAGGAGATCACCATTGCTAGGACAAAGAGACCCTGTAGCTGAGGAATGCACCTCAAGCATAGGAGACATCACTACATTTCAGGAGCCCACAGCAAGAGCAAGGGCTGAGGAAGGAATGGGTCAGTAGACAGGGCTCACCAGATGAGCTAAACCACAAGAGAACAGATCTCAAGCTATGTTAGCTGCCTGCTTCAGCAATGGATGTCAGAAGGACGCTGATATAAGGCCTCAAAATTCCCAGATGCCATGTTGGAGAAGAGCAGTGAAGGGGCTCTAATCTAAAATTAAATCATCCATAGCATATGAGTCATCTGACCTACTTTAAATCATTAGATGCTACTGCATTTACTGGCTATGTCTTAAATACAGTTTTCTTACTACCCAGGAGAGCTGTAAGGAAAATCATACCTATTTTTTTTAGATGAAAAGCACTTATTTTTTCTATGCTTATCCAACTGGTATGTGGTAATTTTTCAATGCAATGATATCAGGTTGACTAGAAAGGGAAAGAATTGAAGTGGTACCAATGAGAGCCTGGATATTGCTCTTGAAGCCATCAGAAATCTAGGCATCTAGTGTGTCTGTCTGTCTGTCTTTTCCTCTCGCTCCAGTTCCATGTGCACATAGCCATATGTGTGGCCAGCAGAGAAGAGTATTTTTCAATTTCAATCCCAACCCTAAATTCACTGGGAATAGAAAACAAATATGGCTGCTGGGAGGGCATTCCCTGGGGATGGCAGCAATATTAAAAAAACTGAGGTCAGTGTCATGGTTGTCTGCAAGTCTTTGTTTTTTTGTTTTATCTTTCAGTTATTTAATCAGGTTCTTTATAACAATTCAGAACACCAATCTGTGAGGATAAACTCCATTTGTCAGGGCAAATACAGATCACAGGTAGCCCTGGCGCTAAGGAATAGCCTTGATTTTTGGTAAAATTTGGGAGTCTGCAGCTTTCAGATCCACTTTGCGCTGTTGCGTAATCTCATATTTCTCTTTTTCTGTGTCTAAGATCTCACCTTCGTGGTGTCTGGGATCCCACAGATGCTGCTTCTTGAAGTAAGCACCAGTGAGATGCTTAGGGATTTTCACTTTGCTGACGTCAATTTTTGTGGAGGTGGCGATGACAAATTTCTGGTGTGTCCTTTGCAGAGGAACTCGATTAAGGGACAGAGGTCCAGTCAAAAGTAACAAACCACTGCCCAGTTGCTTTGGGAAAATCCTCTTGCTTCTGTGACACCAGGTGAGGATGATGAGGATAGTCCTGGAGTGATGCTAGCTTACAGGTTTCTCACGTGTTGGCTAAAGTGTTTTTTTGCCATGGCTCAGCAGCTTTGGAAGCACCTCTTCAGTTGGATATTATCTAGGCCTTTTGCAAAGTTTAACCACCTGAGTACCACCAGTCTTGTCACCACCAGCTGGTTTGTAACAATGACAAGGACCTTCTCCTTCTTTTTCTTTTCAACCTTGAATTTTAGCCACTGAGTATTTCCTGTTGTGCGTGGCCTTTCTAGAATACATAGCAGATGGGGAATATTCCTCTGCCAATTCTTCTGATGAGAACAGGATTTCGGCTGCAGTGGGGCTTTCCCTTCTTGAGCTTTTTAGCCTTGAAGTTACCCCTTTTTACTCAGCCTTCTTGGCTTCTGGTTTCTTCTCTTTAGTATCTGGCTTCTCAACTTTTTCACCCGCCATCTTGCAAGATGGGAAAGAGCTGTCTGCAAGTCTTCTACTTTTTAACTTTACATTAACATTTTACCATATGATTAACTATTTCATGTAAATACTTTATATGGTGAATAATAGTCCATTCTCCTCTTGTTGGTAGTTTAGTTTTTAACCTCAATGCTTTTCTAATATTATATACATAACACTATGTTGAACATGCTTAGACTTAAATTTTTGTGCCCATATGTGATTATTTCTTTAGGAAAGTTTCATAGAAATGGAATTACTGATTCCTAAGGATCTGGAACTTCTAACTGTGTCTAATAGTGAAAATTCTTAAACTCATCCTGTTTTTAAAATATCCCTTATAATTATAGTCATTCTTAAAACAAAAATATCCAAAATATTCACTCTATTGCACACACAGTGAGATTGCTACATTAGGATTTACAATTTAGTGCAAATTGATGTAGTTTTAGATTTTAAATTTGGTAATGTTTTAAATTTGTGGCTGTGTTTTGGTCACATAGAGATCTTTTAAGTATTGCAAATATCAAAAGCTGAAGCTGTTAGTTCACATACTTTTTAAACCTTAGAGTACATTCTTTTCATTTCTAGCCTTTGCTATAAATATCTGCAAACACGATGCCACATTAGTTAAGTCTGTGGAGATGCTTTGCTTTGGAGAAAGCTCCTTACTCCTTTGGAGTAAGCAAATCCCATTTAAAAATGGAGTTTACAGCACCTAGGAGAATAAAAGATTCACACATATGAAAATATAAATACTTCAAGCAGGATCTGTCACAAGCCCCAAAGGAGCACTTAGCGTGTTAAGGAAGGAGGGAGCACTGCCAACAGGAGATTGTATTCTAAGGAACCACTTAACTACTAATAACAATATTGTAACCCTTGCTTACACCTCCTCTCCACAACTAGACAGGCATCCTGCCTTGTTTATCTTACTTATCCTTGCACCTAGAGTGGGAAATCAACGTGTTTTATTAAATTGTTAGAGCAGTGGATGGATCTATGAAGGCCTGGTAGTCATTCATGATGACCTGGCAGTGCTCCATTAGGAGCTACGTATCCACCAGATTGCTCAGGTTCTGATGTAGAGAGGAAATCTTGAAAAGAAAGGGAGGTGAGTGCCAAATCCTCCAAACCATCCCTTCAACCTTTGATCTCCTCAGGAGGAATTGACTGTGCTGTAATAGGACTGGTGGAAACTGAATTTCTCCACATCCTCTGTATGTGCATCATCTTGCACAGATTTACATTTTGCATTTATTTATTGAAATGGTGAAGAGGCTCTGGATTCAGCAGTGCAATGTTTAATCTCTAAGGCTGTAAGCTTCATCTGTGAAATGGGGATAATAACAGCATTGACCTCACAGTGATCTGAGGACTGAAGGAAAGAAACATGTGAAGGGCTTGGCTTGACCTCGTGCCCGGCCGGCAGCGCCATCAGCAAGCCCCAGCCTTCCTGATGTTGAGACTCTGGTTCTTGCTCTGCCACTTTTTACACAATCAAACTGTAAAATATTTTCAGCTTTTTTCAGGTTAGAATCCCATGCTGACTCAACTGAGGGAGGTTGATCAAAAATGGAAATGCCATTTGATGAATATGCTTTTTGTCTAAAATTCATGAAATGCCGAAAAGTGTTTCTAAAATATCTAAGATTACTTTGTAATTAGATTCAGCAATTCACCCAAGGTAGGATGAACACTTCTGGAAAAATGAAGTACCCAGGGAGTATTTCCTGTCTCCAGATCTTTCCAGGAACACTGCCAACCTTACGGTCATTTGCTTGGACACATATCATCTATCCTAGTTTTTTTTTTTTTTTTAAATAAAAAGGTAAACCTCTACTGCCCACATATATTTTAACCAATAACTTATTGGATATTTCCTGTAGTGTCTATATCCATTTCCGTCTTAATTAAGTATAAATCCAGGCTTGTTAGGCCGATAGAGGTGGCTACGCTTTCTCCCTTTGTAGCAAGCACCGCATGGAAAATTTTCTTAAGGGCAACGTAAGAAATTCAACAAGGCTGTTCAAAGTTTTCCTGATCTTTACTATCCTTTAATATCATGGGCTAGTATCGAGGATGAGCTAAGCTCTCTGGATTCAAAACACAACCCCAGCTGTTGATTTTAATAGAGAACTATCTCATTATTGTTATGAGTGTCAGGGTCTGTGGGAACGCAGGCCTGATAACAATGTTACTGGAATTATAAGGGGCGTAACCTGACTCACAAAGAATTTCAGACTGCTTTTGGATGAGCGGAATGCATAAAGCATAAAACAATAAGCACTCCTCTATGTGCAGACAACATGACTCATTGTCACACAACAGTAATTATTTTAACAGAGCCTGGCCTTGGTATTTATAGTACTATTAGAAATAAGAGTTAAAGCTCAATGTTTCCAAAGCAAGTTATAATTTTTGGAAAATGACTTTTATTTGAGAATACAGCTCATAACTTCACTAAGGGTACATTATATAAGTTCCAAAAGTATCTAATAAGAAATTAGATTAATTAAAGCACACTCAGAAGGATAATATTTATCAGAGACTTTCTTTAATGGTAAAAGAGAGATTTTTTTAACCGTGATTTTGAACTTTTTTATAAGAGTCGGGGACAGGGTTTCTTAGTCAGGTTACATATAGACCCCCTTTTAAAATGTTTAAATTGTTATATTTAATGCATATAAAATATTGTATAAAACTTACAAGCAAGGTGGGAAATATAATTTTTTAAAAATGAACTCACCTACCTTAAGAAATAGGACATGGCCACACATGAGAAACCCACTGTGAGTTCCCCTCTGTCTACCTCATTCTCCTGAAGAATCCACTAGCCAGTTTTGAGCTTAGCTTTCCCTTGTGTTTTCAAAAATACTTTGAATATATATGAACCCTTGCTTAAACAACATATTGTTCACACTTACCTTGCAAAAATTGTTTTATACACTGTGTAATAATCTATAGTTTGCTTTTTAAACACATTTGTTTCAACTGCTCTATTATCTTCTATTGTATGAATATATTTCAGTATATGGAACTAGTCTTCTGCCTATGTACATTTTGATTATTTCCAGGGTTTTGTTGCTACTACAAGGCTTCTGTGACCATTCTTTAACATTGCAACATATCTTTCTGGGATATTGTCATCAGTATTTTAGATTTTAGCCATTTCAGTAGGTGTATAATAGTATCTCGTTTTTTTTAATTTGCAATTCCCAAATTGACATGAGATTGAGCTTATTTTCACAACATCTTCTAATATGTTTATTTGTCATCTGTGTATCTTCTTTAGTGATGTATCTTCATATCCTTTGCCTATTTTTTAACTGGACATTTGTTTTCCTATTGTTGAATTTTAAGAGTTCTTTTTATATTTTAGATCCAAGTTTTTTGTCGTGATGTGTT
The DNA here is from genome assembly GCA_008750895.1 of Mirza zaza. Lineage (NCBI taxonomy): Eukaryota > Metazoa > Chordata > Mammalia > Primates > Cheirogaleidae > Mirza > Mirza zaza. The sequence continues at coordinate 21,871 of VSMD01045723.1, forward strand.
TTGCAAAAATTTTTCCCTAGTCTATAGTTTGTCTTTTCATTCTCTTAGCGGTATCTTTCACAGAGCAGAAGTTTTTAATTTTAATGAAGTTCAATTTATCCATTTTTTTCTTTCATAGATTATGCTTGGTGTGGTGTATCTAAAAACTCATTGCTAAACCTGAGGTCACCTAATATTTTCTCTTATGTTACCTTCCAGAGGTTTTATAGTTTTGCGTTTTACATTAGGTCTATGCTTCATCTTAAGTTAATTTTTGTGAAAAGTATAAAGTCTATGTCTAGATTCATTTTCTTGCATGTGGATGTTCAGTTGTTCTAGCACTATATGTTGAAAAAACTGGTTTTATCAGCACTGAATTGCTGTTGCTCCTTTGGTAAAGATGAGTTGATTATATTTGTATGGATTTATTTTAGGGACTCTCTTTTCTGTCCCATGGAACTATTTGTTTATTTGGCCAATATCACAATGTCTTGATTAATGTAGCTTTATAATAAGTCTTGAAGTCAAGTAGTGCCAGTCCACTGAGTTTGTTCTACTTCTTCAATATTGTGTTGGCTTTTCTGGGTCTTTTGCCTCTTCAGATAAACATTAGAGTCATTTTATCAATATCCACAAAATAACTTGCTGGGATTTTGACCTGGACTACATTAAAGCTACAGATCAATTTGGGAAGGACTGACATATTAACAATATTAAAACTTTCTATCCATGGACATGGACTAGCTCTCTATTTGGATCTTTGATTTTTTTTTCATCAGAGTTCTTATGATTAAAATTTTATTATAAATTCACTTTCTTTAATAGATATAGAACAATCTAGTTTATCTACTTTTTGACTGGTATTTGATAGTTTTTCTCTTTCTAGGGATTTATTTTAATATAAATTGTCAAATTTATTGGCATAAAGTTGTTCATAATATTGCCTTATTATCCTTTTAATATGTGCAGAAAGTGTAGTGATAGTGATGGCCCCCTCTCATTCCTGATGTTGGTTATTTGAGCTCTCTTACCCCCACCCCTCTCTACTGATTAATCTATCTAGAGGTACATTAATTTTATTAATGTACCTCTAGATAGGTACATTATTAATTTATTATATATAATAAATTTATTAATTTTATTAATATAAACTTTATTAAAATATATAAAATTTATTAATATAAATTTTAATATAAATATAAACATATTTAAAATATAAATATAAACATATAAAATTTATTAATTTTATTAATCTCCTCAATGCACCAGCTTTGTGTTACATTTATTTTCTGTATTTTTTGTCTTCTATTTCATTGATTTCTACTCTGATGCTTACTGGTTTTTTTCTTCTACTTACTGTGTTTTTCATTAATCTTCTTTTTCTAGTTTCTTAAGGAGAAAGCTGAGGTCATGGTTTTGAGTCTTTTCTTCTTTTCTAATATAGGTGTTTAGTGCTATAAAATTTCCTCCAATTATTTCTATAATTATTTATTCTATTATGTTGTGTTTATTTATTATATTATGTTGTATTTTCATTTTAATTCAGTTTAAAATACTTTCTAGGAGAAGCACTTGCAAATTGGTAGAATGGGAACCTCCAAAAATCTGCTGCTCCATACAAGCAATGAGAATGCTATGGCAAAATTTGTTAAAATTCAGAATTCTTGCAATTAACCAAAAGTGTTAATTGCAAGGAGTGTCTATTCAAGAAAATCAGATGAATGTCAGTAAGAGCACTGACTTTTGTGGAGTATTAACTTGACCTGTTCTCATTCCTTGTAGCCTTGAAAACCAACAGCCTTGCAACCACAGTAACTGTACAAAGCAGCAGCCTGGCAGCCACTGGAGGGAGCATAATGGGTTTGGATCTCCCCCAAATAGGTGAATATTTGACCTGGAGGCTGGAAAAGCTTCATTCTCAGAGCTTGTCTTTATTTTACCCTACTCAGAGCATGCCCTGTGTAAACAATCCTATCACCAGAACATTTGTCAAAATTAATGAGTATCAATTGTTTGACATCACCACTGCCTGAGGCAGTGATGCTATTTGGGGCTAACATAAGGCTGACCAAAAATCTTAAAAGGAAAAACTGAAGAGTGAGATATCCATAAAGGGCTTTGAAAAAATTCCAACATATTCCTGGAATTCTAGAAGCTCACATGCATGATTGTGGCTGTTTGCATACCCAGGAAAGAACTGACAAGGTTCTAATCTCATCTCAGGCTGACCTTGAGGCTCAGCATAAAAATCTGCTTTAGGAAGGCTAAAACTCAGTTAAAGCAAAGTTGTAAACTGCCTTCCAGATCACTGAAGTCATACCTCAACACATACATAGAGCCATTTGGCAAAGATTGGAAGAACTATTGGTTCAAGTTACTTAAGACAATCTCTGTCCAACCATTACCTGATCACTAAGCTAACTACAAAGACATCAGTGGTTACACACAAAGAATATAGACTTCATAGAATTATCTAGAAAAGACACTAAGCAAACAAACAGCAACAGCAACAACAAACAGTCAGAAAAACAACCCCAAAGTAGGGGAGGTGGAATCTGATATCTAGAGCTGCCACATTTTATTATTTAGAATGTCTAGTTTTTAACAAAACAGTGTAAGACATGCAAATAGGCACGAAAATATTGCTCATACACAGGTAGAAAAAACAGCCAATAAAAACTGTCCCCAGTGAAACCTAGATGTTGGACTTACTAGACAGAGTTTAAATCAACTATTATAAACATGTTCAAAAAACAAATGGAAACCATGTCTAAAGAATTAAAGATAATTATGAGAATGATTACCTATGAGAATGTCTCACCAAATATAGACTATCTATAGGTAGAAATTATGAATGACAACAATTAGAAATTCTATAGTATAAGATATAACAAATTAAAATTCACTAGAAGAGCTTCACTAGAAGAGCTTAGCAGAAGATTGAATTTGCATAAGAAACAGTAAGTGAAATTGAAGATAGGTCAATTGAGATACAAAAGGGAAAAAAATGGAGAAAAATGAACAGAGCCTCTGAGATCTGTGGGACATCATCAACTTTACTAACATATACCTAAAGGGAGTTACAGAAGGAGAGGAAAGACAAAGGAATAGAAAGAAGAAAGAAAGAATGACTGAAAACTATCCCAAAGTAATTAAAAACATTAAACTACACATTTAAGAAGCTCAGTAAACTTCATTTAAGATTACAAACAAAGAGATTTGCACATGGATACATTGTAGTCAAACTATTAAAAGACAAAGAGAAAACGTGAATGCAATAAGAGAAAAATGACTTATCTGTACAAGGGATTTACAATAACATTAAGAGCTGATTTCTCATCAGGAACCATGGAGGCCAGAAGGTCACAGGATAACATAGCCATAGTTCTGGGGTGGGGGAATAAAAAAGGAATTCACCAAGAATTCTATATCCAGCAAAACTACCCTTCAAATGTTAAGGAGAAATTAAGACACTTCCAGATAAGCAAAAACTAAGAGAAATTGCCACTAGCAGATATGCCCTAGTAAAAACACTAAAGGGAGCCATTCGAGTCAACAAGAAAGGACACTAGACAGTAATTTGAATCTACACAAGGAAATAAAGGCAACTGTATCGGTATATATAAAAGACAGCATAATGTATTTTTTATTGAAATATGATTCACATGCTAAAAAAATAATCCTTTTAAACTGTACAATTCAGTGGTTTTTAGTATATTCAGACAGTTGTGTGCCCATCAACACTGTCTCATTTTAGAACATTTCATCACTCTTATAAGAAATGAAAAAGCGTAGCAACCTTCTCATCCCTTCTACTTCCATCCCCTGGCAACCAATAATCTACTTTCTGTCTCTATGGACAGTTGGTATAAATGGAATCATCAAACATGCACCTGAGACTGAATTGTACTATTTAGGATAATGTTTTTAAGGTTCTTCCATGTCATAGCATATGTCATATCAGTACTTCATTTCTTTATATAGCTGAATAACATTCCATTGAATGGAGATAACACATTTTGTTTATCCACTTATCAGTCAATGGACACTCGGATTGTTTCACTATTATGAATAATGCTGCTATGAACATTCATGTACAAGTTTTTGTGTGTGGACATGTTTGCAACTCTCTTGAGTATACCTAGAAATAAAATTTCTAGGTCATATGGTAACTTTATGGTGAAATCTTTGATGAACTGACAAATTATTTTCCAAATGGCTGCACCATTTCACAATCCCACAGCAGCGTATCCTGTTTCTACACATTCCTGTCAACATTTGTTATTGTCCAAGATTTTAGCCATCCTAGAGGGTATAAACTTTTATCTCATTGTGGTCTTTATTTGTATTTTCCTAGTGACTAATGATATTTGAATATCTTTTCATGTGGCTATTGGCCATTTGTAGATCTTCATTGGAAAAATTTCTTTTCAGACCCTTTGTTCATTTTTGAATTGAGTTATTTGTCTTTTTGTTGCCAATTTGTAAGAGTCATTATATATTCTGGTTATTAGACCCTCATCAGATATATGATTTGCAAGTGCTTTCTCCATTCAGTGTGTTTTTCACCTTCTTGATGATGTCCTTTGATGCACAAAAGTTTTTAATTTTGATGAAGTCCAATTTATTTCTTTCAATTTTGAAATTGAAACCTTTCCACATTCTGAATTAGTTTCAGTAGCAAAAAAGTAATGTATTTGTTAAATTAAAAAACATAACTGATAATATTTTTTAAAAGATGTGAGAGCTGAAAACTCTTGTTTTTTTATGCTGATTGATTTGTTAAGATTTTTAAAACTGTTTTTGAACTAATTTTGGTAATTTTTTCCAGAACATTTTTCATATTAAAGGTTTTACATTTAATCATTGTATTATGATTAAATGGAGTGGAACTGAAACTGGAGTGGCTTCTTTGTGAAATTAATCATTCCATATATATTAATTTTACTATTCAGTTTTTTTTAAGCAGTGTTTGCTGCCTTATTCCATCAAACACTGTTATTGATGTCTTGAATTTCCATTAAGCATCCTGTAAATAACATATATTTGGGTTTTGATTTTTAAAAACAATCTGAAATCTTTTAATTGTACCTTACCCTTCATGATATAGCTGTTATATTTGACCTAACTTCGATCATTTTATTGCATGCTTCCTATTTTTTTATGTTGACTAGTATTTTTCATAATAGCACTTTCTGCATGTTGGAGATGGACTGTATGGACTATATTTCATCTATTTTATTTTCTATATGTATTTTGCTTTACTTCTCAGAAAGTTTTTATACTTTTGCTTACTACCTCCTTGAAATTCTTGCTTCCTTCAGCATCTATGAAGCCACATTTCTCCCAGTGTTTTGCCTTCCCATGAGCACTTTCTTCTCAATTATGATAATTGGCTCCTCTCTCTCTCCCCTTTCCTTACATGTTAATGTTCTTCAGAGCTCCTTTTTTCTTTGTAACCCACTTTTCCTGGGGCATTTCATCCACTTCCTTGCATTTAAGTATCATCCAGATTCTAATAATTCCTCGCCCTTAGGTGTATCCTAGATCTCGCTCCTGAGCCCAAGCCCACAGATACATGACAGACTACTAGGTATCTCTATATGGACGTCCCACAGGCATTAAACACAGCATGCTCAAAATGACACTCATCTGTTCTCCAGTAAACCTGTCCCTCTACCAGAATTTTCCCTCCAGAAAATGACACAACTATGCACCTCAATCCTCAAGCCAGAAAATCTGGGAACATCTTTAACTTTCCCCTTTCCTTCAGCCCCTATACCCCTAACCTGTATCTTTCCATATTCTCCATCCTGTGTTCTACGTAGCTATAGAATTCAACTTCCTCTCCTACCGCTATGCTCCTGCCCCAGTCTCAGTGACCATCAGCTCTTACCTGGATTCGGCAAAAACTGCCTAATTGATCTTCAATCTTGCCTCCTGCAACCAGAGGTTCAAAATTCAAATCTGACTGGGGTACTCTTCCACTAGAGACTCTTCAGTGGCTTTGCATGGCATCTAAATAAATGTTGTCAGGTCTTCTTGATCTTGCCCCCACCCCCTCATTCTCTACTGCCTCCCTTAAAGCCACTCTCCATGCCTCACTGTATTCTCCAGCCACACTGCATTTACTTTAGGTCCTGGAACATGTTGTGTACCCTGTGGCAGGCACTGTAAATTATCCTATTACCGCTTCTTTCTAATAATAGAACCCATCCCACTTTCATCCAGATTTAGTAGGGTCCATGCCTGCATAGCTGGGTATTACAGTTCCCAGCCTCCCCTGCTGCCAGGTGTGACCCCGTGACCAGGTTCTCACCAATGCAATGTGTGCAGGGGTGATATATGCAACTTGACCTTCACTTCCATAAAATCAAAGTGATTGCCCTTTGTTTCCTCTTTGCCCCTTCCCTCTGGCTGGAATGCGATGTGGAACTAGTGAACAATTTTTATGTGGATGAGGAAATGCACTAGGGGGATGGCAAGGCTATAAAATAGAAGGAACCCTGGGACCCTGAATGACCATGTAGTAGACAGTTTATTCAGGTTGTTTATCATGGCGGTTTAGACTGTGTATCAGTCAGGATAATCTGGATTATGCTGCAGTAACAAACAACCCCAAAGTTTAGTGGCTTAACACAATAAAGGTTCACTTTTTCACTCATGCTATGCATCCAACACAAATCAGCAGAGTGATTCTACTCATGTAGCCACTCAGGGATCCAGCCTAATGGAAGGCTTCATCTAAATATGTGCTTTCATGAGCACACAGGAGAGAAAGGGAATTGGCAAACTGTGTGCTGTCTCTTAAAACTTACAGCTGGAAGTCAGATACATCATTCCACTCACAGTCCATTGCACAAAGCCTGGCTAAGGATGTGTAATTCTATTGTGTTCCTAGAAGGAAAAGAAAACCAGTATATTTGCAACTAATCCTGACTATTTCGGCTTCTACATTAGTATGTCTTAGCCCATGTTCCCCCCAAAAGGGTAACTTTTGTTAGTTTTGCTGAAATGTTGATAGGATATTTTTCTTTATGTTTCAAAATATATATTTTTAAAAATCCACAAGACCATATCTTCTCGTTAATTTTTCCTGCAATCATTACCCTTGGGTTCCTAGAATAACTCTTTCCTTTCCATAATGATTCCCAAATATTTATGTAAATATCTGAACTCTCTCCAGAGATCCAGTACTAGATTTCCAACTGCCCACTACATGTCAAACTTAACAAGCTAAAAAAAAAAAAAAATGAATGTATTACTGCTCTTTTCCCCTTAAATCTGATTCTTCTAGTGGGTTTATATTCATTTGTTTCTTTTTTATTTTTTTCAGTCCCATAATAGTACCTGGCATGGGAAAGGGGCACTACATACTCATTGAATGAATGAATGCTGTCAAGATTTGACAATGGTTCCCAAATCTCTGATTCCATTCCCCTCCATACCAGTCTGCATCATGTCAGCACCACAGCCTGCCGGCTCTGCCTCTGAACTCTCTCTTGTGCTAACCTTTCTCTCAACCTGCCACACTTGGCTATTCAGGCGCTCATTACCCAGCACGCAGACTACTATGATAGCTTTCTTACAGTTAACTCCATCACCAAGTTTTCTATTCTCCTGTCCATTTTACACAGTGCTCCCCTTTGATGTCCTTGAAGCGTAGGACTCATGTTGTCGCTGTTCCACACTCCTGTGAGGAGCACCTATCGTATGCAAACACCATGCTACATTCTGAAGAGAAAACAGGAACAAGACTTGGTCTCCACACTTGAGCAGCTCACAGCCCAGTCAGAGAGAGACAGATGTGTGCAGACTAGAGATTCAGAGCAGAGCAGGAGGAATGACAAGATGGGAGGAACACAGAGGTAGGGTGACAGGTACTGACTCAGCCAAGGAGTCACACAAGAGGGGGCACTGGCCCCGTGCTGTAATGACAATTAGACATTTTCAAAGGTCGGCATTAGACAGAAATAGGAACGGTTCATGTTTTGAGTCAGGAGGAAAAAAGGAAAGAATAGGCACTGAGGTTAGTTTAGTAATGGGGGAGGGAAAGGAAATTGATGGTGATTCAGTCTCAGGACTTCTGTTTTCTCTGTGGAGAATGAGTCACTATGCTGGGAAATGTCTTTGTAAGACCCAGATGTGCTGACAGCTGGTGGGGGTGGCTTTCTGTTCCCCGTCCCTACTGGAAACCCTCAGCTATGCCCATAGCATGCAATCTAACTCTACAAACAGGTACTGATGTATTAGGGGTAGTGTCTGGCCACACCAGGAAACTGTTGTTCCTCCTTCTTCCTCATACATTCCCACCCTGGAAACCACAGTTTGGCTGTCACTGCCCTTAGATACACACTGTTCTCCAGGGGAGGGAGCCTGAAGTCAAATGAATTGCTGCATGGATTTCGTACATTCATAGCAGACCCAATTGCTTGGAAGCCATAGCACTTTTTATGTACAGGAGCCAGGCTTTTTTGAGAGACAAAATAGGAAGGTTTTTTGGGTTTTTTTCTTTTAAAGGGAAAGAGGATATTATTTTTGGAATTCCAAGAGTTTAACTTTGAGCATAGAACCAACGCCTGGAAAATCAAAAGCATATATTTTGCAAATAAGCCACGGAAAAGGGAAAGATGACAAAATAGTTTTTGCCAGATGGCATCCCTCTCTCACTGCCCCACCCCCCCACCCCCCTCCAGCCCCGCTACACACACACCCTGTCAGAAGGAATATAGCATAGTCTGGCCAGCAGGCAGGACAGTGAGGAGTTTTGTAATTTACTTTAAGTGCCTCTTTTGTGCAAGGCTCCTGGGGAATAAAAGAAAACCCCATTTCAGAAAAGGACTGTATAATCTGGTGAGGATGACAGACCCTCTCAACAGAAACCTGAGAAGGATCATTTGTCTTCTTCACACTAAGATTTTGCTGATTCCTGGCTCTGTGCTTGGGATTCCAGAGAGCATACGGCCTCTGATAGGATCTTCTGGATATTTCCATGGAGCTTTCCCTGATGATTTTCAGGAGTACTAGAAATGTAACTTTATAGAATAGACAGGAGGATGTTGAGATCACCTAAATAAACTTGCCAAACACCAGCAGAAATAGGGGAATGGACTAAGCAGAATTCCCTCTATCATTTGACAAATACACAGAAAAGGAAACTAGAAGCTTTGAAAAGAGAAGCCTAAGCCCTTCACAGTTCTCTAAGGCACATGCTAGAAAAGACTTTACAGCTAAATAATAATTATGAGGCAAATTAATTAAACAATCTTTACATTAAGAAGCACAGTGCTCTTTACACTAAGAACTACAGAGGATTACCTTGAAATCTCCTTGAAATAGGTCTAGAACTGCTTTATGGTAGGAAAAAAAATATCTGAAAAGCACAAGGTTTTCTTTTCTCTCTCTCTTTTCAACTTTTTTTGTGGGTAGATTTGTGAGAAAAATGAAAGCCATGAAACTAGCTTTTTCTTTTCAAAAGATAACTATCCCCTCCCCTTTTTTTCAATACAGATCTTTCGTATTGCTGAAAAGGCTATGAGCATGCCAAGTGCCCTTTGAAAAATCCTTTTGATAGAAAGAAAGAAAAATAATCTAGACAGACGGGAGAACATCACAATTCCTTTAATCCTTAATAATAATCACTGGGACTGAGAGAAGAGCTTAGAGTATTGTTAAAATTCCCCCAAGGAAATGTCAAGCTCTCGCCACAGAGAGCTTTTTTCAGTCAACACTTAGGACTCCAAAATGAAGGAGGAACATGAGGAATTTCATAAGCTATTTCAGTTGCTCGAAATTTTGTTAGTCAAACAGAGCCGATTCTGAACACGTGTGTAGTGGGCGCTGTCGGTGCCCCAACCCATCCTCCCCCTCCAGGTGTCCGCCCTTCCCCAGAGCAGTGCTCTCAGCGGGATGGGAATCTCCTGGTCTGGAAGGGTGTGCCTGGCCCAGAGACAGAGGGTGGGACAGCCAGCAGCCAATGACTGCCAGACACAGAGGTACAAAAGGCTGGCGTCCCCCTCATGGGTGGGGGGGTGTCGTCTGGCTGTGCCAGGACTTATCCTTGTTTAGCTTTCTTCCCCTTTCAGATCTCAGTTTCCTACTTACCCTATGTCTCTAAGAGCATGCCCTCAACAAGCTTCTTCCACAAAAATCCCCCTCTCAGCCTCTGCTTCTAGTGAACCTGATCTAAGACAATGAAATGTAACATGATCTGAGGCACTCTTATGCTGTTTTTCTAATCCCATCTCTCTCTCTCTCCACTTCCTCCCTTGCTTGCTTTCTATCTCTGTCAAAACCTTTCCTCAAAAAAAAAAAAAAAAAAAAAAACTTTACACACACTTAAATTAGGTTTAAGGGGCTCTCTTGGGGTATTTGCATTTTAACGTGGCACAAATGTGGCTGGAACTAAGGGATGCATTGTTGGTGGCTAAGGAATTTTAAGGGTGTGGAGTTAACTTTTCAGTATCTAAACCAACATATCACAGGTCAATGTATGTTCTGCCGAAACATGTTCCACCCTAATTAGAGAGTACTAATATAGTGGGTGTTCTTGCAAAGTTGTAAGCCCTGTCTTTGCCATAAGGACTGCTGGGGGCCTCTCCAGCTCCTTCTGTTCTCAGGAAGGCATTAGGGGTATCCAGTGGCAGAACCAGGTGTTTCTGTTTCCCCACTCCTGCATTTCGTGGCCTCATTCTCTTTCTGGTGAGGACTGAACTCTTGGTCTTTTTCTTTTGCTAAAAACTCCTTCCTAAGGAGGCCAGCTGGGTCAGGCTTACAAATGCTAAATTCCCACTAAGCGGCTTTTGTCAACCAAATAAAGCGGTGATTTACTTCCCAACCTGATTCTGGTATGGCATTAACATCACCTAAAAGATAAGCCCCTATCTTAACCCAAGCATCCTAGTAGGTGCCTATCGTAAACTTAAAGCATCTTAAAGCATCCTAGCAGGCGCCTATCATAAATTTAAAATGTCCTCCTGTCTGGACCTCCCAGAGTGCTCACACTCTTAAAAATAAGCATATCCTTTCTGGTCTTCTAGATAAAATCTAACTCAGCCAATTGCCAGCCAAGAAATCTTTAAACCCACCTATAACCTGTAAGCCCCCCCCCCCTCCGCTTCGAGATGTCCCACCTTTTTGGGCCAAACCAATGTATGCCTCTCATGTATTGATTTGTGACTTTGCCTGTAACCCCTGTCTCTCTAAAAATGTATAAAACTGAACTGTAACCCAGCCACAGCGAGCCCTCTGCTCAAGTCGTCTTGAGAGTGGCTCCAGGTCATGGTCCTCAAATTTGGCTCAGAATAAACTTCTTTCAAATATTTCAGGGTTTGGATTTTTTCCGTCCACACTGGAATCCTGGAATATTAGGCCTGTTGGCTCAGCGTTGGCAAAGGAGTCCATGTTCAAGTACGTTTATGAAACGTCATTTACCTTACTTCCATTTGGAGGAAGTCACAATATTAAACCTAAGAAATCTTGAAGTAAAGAATCCTATTTTTTCTGATTGAATCCAGACTTTCCTCATCTTACCCATAGAAATCTATTTTAGTAGATCATAGCTTAGGAAACACCAATCTGATCCAACTTCCTCATTTTTAACATGTGAGAACTTGAGGCCCAGGGAGACCTAACTTCTCTGGTTTGCCAACTCCCTGAGCGACAAGCCGCCTCAGTTCCACAGCTATTTGTAGCATCCTAGCGACGCTACCACCCTCCGTCTGCACTAGGGACGTGCCCTGTGCCAGCACTGGGTTATACTGCTCTTGCCAATTGACGTAGGCCAGCTGCACCTTCTGCCTTCCTAGGGGGACTTTTCCTGGTTAATGATTCAGCATTTGAAATGTGACCTTCTGCTCTCCTGTTGCCTGTGCATAAGTAGAGTCGTCCCAGACCCAAGCTGACTAAACAAGGGACCTGCTTGTTTCTACTGGGTGTTTCTGTGGGGCTGGAAGCTGCCCTTGGAGCTTGTGGGATTTCACCTGTTTGAATTCTCGGTGAACTGTTCCAGCGGATAATCAATGACTTTGATGACTCCAGATCTTTGTTGTTGTTTGTGATTTAAACGAAAAACTATTTTTAGAACGTTTAGTAATTCTAGATTCTCTTCCCTCCTGGTTTACATGATCAACAGTTGCTGTTTAATAACTGTTTGGCTTTTTGACCAAGGAAGTCAAATTGAAAGGCCTCTATTCTATGAAAAAACGAAGTGTTTATGTTCAAAATAGCTTAGGCTTATGTTTTGGTTCTAACCATAAGAAGAGGACTGGCAGTTCTACAGAGATAGAGCCTAAAGTCTGTATCTTTATAAACAAACTAGAGCCATGGGGTGTGCGTGCACTTAGAAATAAGCCCTCAGGCTTCATAGTGCCTTTTCCGGCTCAGCTGAGGAAACCAGCAAAAAGCCTCTAGGGCTAGAGAGAAATCAGCCATTTTATATCCCATTTAGTGTCTGCCTTGATCTGGGTCTAAACATGTTTATAGAGAAACTACTAAGACAGCCTCACTCTTGCAGCTCAAATCTTCTAAGCAGCCACAGTGGACATACAATAAGGGATCCTAACATAGCCAGTTCACCCCAATCCCCCATTCCACTAAGGAAACACCCCCCCCCCAACAACTCCCAAGTTCAAGGAGGACAGCCAAGTTTGCTCTTCTACACGGGCACTAACCACAGTGCCGTAGGCATCTCTGCAGCTCGGCGTCAGTAGCCTGCAAGTCTGTGTGGGGGATGAGCACCCCACTTCCCCTTCCGATATCACAAACAGGAATGTCTCCCCACTTCCTGACATGCCATCTTCCTGGCCTCACTCTCCCTACACGCTGGATGAGGACAGAAAGTAACATGAATCCCCCTACGATTATATGTAGAAATATATTTTAAAGTGAAAAAGGGCCTTAAACATTATCCCACTTCTGTGCTTTTCCAGTAAGGCATGCCACCATCTTTCTCCCTACACTCCTGGAGCAGGTGTGTCTTGTAACCAGGGCAATGCAGCTTCTTGCTTCATAGTGATTGAAGCCTACATGCACTGACTTGGGAGGTGAGAGTGGAAGGGAGCCTAAAGGTCAGTGATGAATTAAGTACAGAGTCAGCTGTGTAACACGTTGGGTCCGATGGACTATTCTGGAAGCACAACGTTTTTGTGCTTTAGAAGCTAGTGGCCACTGCTAAGGCCCAACAGGCCTCAGCTGGAGGGACAGCTGGAGCAGCACTCCTGCCCAGTGCAGACTTTCCTTCCTGCTCCAACACACACACACACACACACACACACACACCCCTCGCTTTCAATTATAAAAACTTAAAGTGCTCATGCATCTTCAAGAAAATCTTAAGCAACGAGAACAGATGTTGTAGCCAGAAGAGGAAGTATTCATTTTACTAAAGTAAACTTGTGTGTGTGGCCAGAACTAACTCTCAGCAGATTGTTTTTTGGCTTCACGAAAATCCTTGTTTTCTCTACATGGAATTAACTGTTTCTGGAGAGATTCAGTGGTTGGCCTGAATTAGTTTTTTAGAGCTGCCATAACAAAGTTATGCCACAGACTGGGTGAGGTAAACAACAGATTTGTTTTCTAAAAATTATGGAGGCTAGAAGTCTGAGGTCAAGGTGTAGGAAGGTTGGTTTGTTCCGAGACCTTTCACCTTGGATCGTAGGTGACCATCTTCCTGGTGTCTTCACAGCTCTTCTCTCTGACTGTGCTCTAACTTCCTTTTCTTATAGGGATCCTGGCTTTATTGGATTAGGGTCCACCCTAATGACCTAATTTTAAGTTAAATTACCTTTTTAAAGACTCTCCAAATAGTCATATATTGAAGTACTAGAGGTAGTCAAGACATAAATTTGGGGGGGAGGGGACACAATTCAGCTGACAACGTCACCTGATAAGTTTTCTTAATTTTGCAAGATAAGAAATGGGAAAGACAACTACAAGAAAGACAAAATGAATTGAACTTGGTCTATGGCATCTTAGCCTAGACAATGAAAAAGAGAATTGGTATTCCCATCCTATAAATGGTGGTTATTCATGACCCAAACCTACTGTATTCACAAATTTTTCTGTTGGGCCATTGAGCAAAGGTATCTATGGGTGAAGGGAGGAGATTTCCCAGAAGGGATTGGACGTTCTCGCTATCGGTCATCTGAGGAAGTAACTTTTTCTAGAATAGGAAACGAAACCCAGGGAAACCATAGACCAAGACATCCCTACAAGAATTCAGTCTGAAGTCCAAGACAGATTTGCCACATGCCTGCCCATGGCTGGGATGAGTCAGCCCTGTTCATAGGGAGGCAGCCCTATGGTGTTTATGCCAGTTAGGCCGCTGGTAAAGAAAGCCCAGAAGGTCCATTTTAACCCGTGGGACTAAGTCACTGGCCACAGTAGCCCAGTTGCCAGCATGGGGGCTGGGGGGAAAGGGATGAGGCAGGGGTCTGGACCACAGGGATGCCAACTCCTCTCTCTGCTTGATTTCATCTGCCTCCTGAGAGAACATAACTTTAAAAATTGTAAAATACACATAATTTTTGCCTTTATTTTTAGAAGTGGGCTATGTTGCCCACGCTGGAATGCAATGTGGTGGCTAGTCACAGGCGCCCTCATAGCACACTGCAGCCTTGAACTCCTGGCCTCAAGCAATCCTTCATTCCACCCCAGCCCCTAAGAGGGTGGAACTATAGGCGTGTGCCACTATGACTGGCTTAACTGTTTTTAAGTGTACAGTTGAGTGGTGGTAAACATATACCGTCGTACAACCAATCTCCAGAACGTTTTTCTCTTGCAAAAGTGAAACTCTATGTTAAATAACAATGCTCACCTCCCTTCCCCCTCACCATCCTTGGCCACCACCATTGTACCTTCTGTTTCTAGGAATTTGAATACTCCGGATAATTCATGTGGATCATCACTTGTCTTTTTGTGACTAGCTTATTTCTTAGCATAATGTCTTCAAGGTTCAACCATGTTGTAGCCTATGTCAGAATTTCCTTTTTAGAGCTGTATAATCCATTGTAGGTATAGACTATATTTTTATCCATTCATCCACCAATAGACATTTGGGTTGTTTCCACCTCTTGGCTATTGTGAGTAACACTGCTATAAATATGGATGTACAAAATATCTCTCCAAGACCTGCCTTCAATTCTCTCATATATATACCCTGAAGTGGAATTGCTGGAACATACGTATGTTGGGGCTCTCCAGAGAAACAGAACCAATAAGAGATAAGGAATTGGTCCAGGTCCACATGACTATGGAGGCTAAGTCCCACCATCTGCAAGCAGGAGACCCAGGAAAGCCGGTGGTGTAATTCTAGTCTGAGTCTGAAGGCCTGAGAACCAGAGGAGCTGATGGTATAAATCCAGTCCAAGGGCAGGAGACCGATGTCCCAGCTCAAGCAGGAAAAGGAGAGCAAATTCCTCCCAACTTTGTTTTATTTAGCCCCTCTATGGATCTTATGCTGTCCACCCACGTTGAGAAGGGCAATCTATTAATACTTAGTCCACCAACTTAAATGTCAATCTCATCCAGAAATAACTTCACAGACTCAACCAGAAATAACATTTAATCTGGGCACCCTATAGCACAAACTAACAAAACTAACGGTTGCAATATGGTAATTCTCAATTTTTTGAGGATACTTATTTTTAAACCAGATAACACATTCTCCCGTTTCAAAAATCAAAATGATATAAAATGCTTTACTCTGAGAAGTCTGTCCAAAACCGCGTTTTCATACCAACCACTAGCCATAGCCAACTACATATTCTTTTGTTTCATGTGTCCCTAATATGTGTGTATATGCATATGTGTATATACTCATTTCCAAGGCTAGAGAGCTGAGGGAGCAGGACTGTGGTCCCACAATCTTTACCCCTGATGTCACATCCGTGAACATGTTACATGGTAAAATAGACATGGAGGGAATTAAGATTGTGGATCCTAGAAGGGAATTATCCTGGAGTTGGAGGGGTGGTATAGAGGGGGGTAAGCTAATCACTACAGAAGAGGTGGGAGAGAGAAGGCAGAAGCCTAACTCAGATTCAAAGCACAGGAAGGACTCAACCCACTGCTGCTGGCTTTTGAAGATGGAGAAAGGGGACCTGAGCCAAGGAGTGCAGGCAGCAGCCTCCCTCTAGAAGCTGGAAACACACCCCGCCCCGGGGACAGCCAGCAAGAAAGTGGGGACCTCGGGTTTGCAACTGGATGGAACTGAGTTCAGTGGACAACCTGAATGAGCGGGGAAAGTGGACTCTTCCCCAGAGCTTCCAGTAAGAGCCCGGTAGATCTGACACCACGATTTTAGGCCTTGTCAGACACAGAGCAGAAAAACCAGTGGAACTCACCAGACTTCTTTCTGACTTCTGGAACTGGCTCTAGCTAATGCAGCCTAGAAATAATTTTTGCCACTATGCTTCATATGCTTTCATCTCCCTCCATAATCCCTTTACCCTACAAGCGGTGCACCCTCTGCCCCATCTAGATGTCTGTGCCAAGCCTCTTCTCCCCTGTGAGAAGGGCACACCATGTCATTGGGCTGGGGTGGCCCCTCCATCACTTGCCTGCATTCAGCCAGGTCAGGGCCCGCAGCCTTCCCCCATACTTGGACTCCCCTACAGCCCCCACAGCTCTGGGTGTGCCATCGTGTCTAGAACCACCATGGATCAGTTTAGCATTTCCACCACCCTGAATTGTTTCACACTGCTGATCTCCTTTGATGAAATCAGGATAATTCTTACTCTGTAGCTTGACTACCCACAGTGAAACGGTGAGGTGAATCGGGAAAAACATCCAACCTATACTAGTTTGGGTCTATCATCATTTTCTTGGTCCTATGTTTTCCTTGTTTATAAAAATGTACAAATTGACTTGCCATGAGGGTTATCAATCATTTTTTCACCCTAATACATTTGAAGGATTTGAAACAATCTCACTGTCAACAATGGCAAAATATAACATGGTTAATTCAAAACTCTTCAGAATCTCTGACAAGAGAAACTACATTTGAGTTTGAAAAGGATTGCCAGGTAAAATGAAAGACATTCAGCTGAATTTAAATTTCTGATAAATAATTTTAACATGAATATATCTGAAATATTCCATGGGATATAATTATACTAAAGTGTTTTTCCTTATATTAGACATCCAAATTTAATTGGACATCTTGTGTTTTTACTTGCTTAAATCCAGCGACCTTACTCCTACATGACTGCAGTTCTGTTTCTTGGGACTATGCATCATGGTTGAGAATTGACTAACTTCAGTCAATAAAAATGTATCGACTGTCAGGCACTCTTTCCCTCAGTGCTTGGAAGAGTATAACAAGAAATCCTTTGTTGCTGTGGTGTTTAATCTTATAGTATTTGCATTCTGATGAGCTTAGGAGCACAGACGACCAATAAAGAAACAAGTAAACATACAGTGTCATGAAGAAAAAGCAGGGCATGGCAGTGCCAGTCAGCAAGAGGAAACATGTCATTTTATACATGGTGGCATTTGTGTAGACACCTGAAGAATGTTTGGATATTGGAGGAAGACAGTTTCTCAGTTATTCTCCAGTGCATTCCTTTATAAGTCACTGAATGTTTATTAGGTGCCCAGTATGTACCCAGCACAAACTAGTGACAATGCAGAAAAGCATGTGACATAAGGCGTGGTCTTAGGTCTCCTCTACCTTCTAAGACTTTACAGCTTAGAAGGGAGAGTTTGGCAAATAATTACTGGAAGAGTTTCAATGTGCTTTGGGCAGGGGTCCATGGAGGAGAGTGGATACAGGAAAAACATGATCATTCCTCTGAAAAAGCTTCAGAGAAAGTGTCACTGGAGTTGAGTCTAATAGGATAACTTGTTTACCAAGAGCAGGGAAAGGGCTCTTGGGGCTCAAGAGCGCCCTCTGCTGGAGGACTGGGGAGCTGGCTATCCAGAGGGATGGGGAGGGGAGGGGCTGGTCCTCACCTGAGATGCCTTGTGTGTCTTAGTAAGAATTAAGGATGTTTAGTGGAATAGGATAGTAAAAATTACTCAAGCAACAAATGGAGTCTGGATTGGAGGGAGTCACGAAGCAAAACCAAAGCAGAAACTCACTGTCGCTTGAATTATCTACCTCTAGCTTAATTTGGACAAAACCAAAATTTGATAGAATAGCAATATTGAGAAATTGCTATGTAGGAAAAACATTGAAATCCAGTATTACAATTCTCTTCCTCACTTTGGCTACACAAATTTAACCAAAGATACTTAAATTTTCAGTTACCTACTATCTGTCATTACTAGTTACTATGTCATTACAGTTACCAAATTGGAATTCTTGTGGCTTTAGTCCTCAGGTATGCTCAATGGTTGGTTTTTTTTTTTTTCAGCTTTCCCCGCCTCACTGGGAGACAAAAGCTAAAGTACATGACATCCATAGAGTCATTATGTGATTTTTTTCATATTGCAAATGTGTCCTTTCTGGAGCAATTTGCTCTGTGCCTATAAAAAGTATTAAGCATCAGTGCATTTCGCACTAGATAATTGGTTTTCTCTTAGCATGACCTTCAATCTGCTACTTAGCAGAATGTACCTACACTTACAACTGAAAAATGTTAGGGACACACTTCTGTTGGGGGTGGTTACAATCACTTCCACACTATTCAATGCGCTGAAGTTTTGTGACAGCGGTGTTTGCAGACTTACACTTATCTTACACTTATGTTTAGTTTTCTTAGAATGAGACCCTTTCAAAACTCAGCTGTTTAACAATGGATAGCCAATCACTTAATGTTATTTCTGTAAACCAATGAGAATTCCTGACATACAACTTTGTGTCAACCTATTGTCCTTCATTTTTATTTGTTTGCTTTTAAAAATCTACTTGTAACTGCTGCTAATCAGAATGCACATTCAAGTCAATTTGAATCTATGCTTTCAGGTTGTAATCAAGTTTGGCCCCAAAATATGCTCTACTTATATTAAAAACAGACCCCCCCAAAAAAAAAAACCATAGCTGAGCAAAACAGGTTGAAGACTCTAGAATGTGGGATACATTTGGTAAGTATTACAGAGATTTCCTACCTTGGCAGAGGTGATTGTATTAAAACTAGTAAGGCCTCTTCCAAGGCCCTGTACCTAATTTTGTGTTTGTAATTTTCTACCCTTGAAGAAGGCCTCTCAGACTGTATGATATTCAGACTCTATAAAACTGAGATTCATGGTTGAGCCTGTGTAAATCCGACCACAGTAGCCTTAGGAGTAAAGTCAGAATGAAAGAATATTTTTCTAACTTCACAGCACCTTGTTCTGCAGTCACTCGGTGTTCCTGAAATTCCTTCCAAATAGCTCCAGGGATTTCCAGCGATATTTTATGTATGTTTCCCAAGCTAATCCCTCAGCCATGGCAGTTGCCACTTTCCTCCTGCCTGTTCCACTTCACAGTAGGGGGATGGGCCTTGTCACTGATAGGGAATGTTGTAACTCTGCTGTTGCTACTTAGCTCCACGGCTGATGCCCACAGAGCAGCTAGGAATGGGGACCAGCAGGGAAGACTCCCACATTGAGTGTGGCGTCTTCCATCACCATCTCCTGAGACTGAGGTGCAGGTGCTCCTCCTTTCACAGCCATCTTCATTTTTATATTAGATTGCAGCCACTTCACCACATGTCCCAGCCATGATGGACAAGGGCCAGCCTGGAAGGTCGGCTGAGAGACAGACATCAAGGGATCCTCTAACCAAGCATGGCCCTTCCTCCACTTCCTCCCCCATGTTCTTTCTCAAGCTTTGGTCCCTCGGGTAAAATATACTCCTAGAGATCCCACTCTGACAGGCTTGGACAGATATTCCCAAGAACGGGATCAAGGAAACAGAGCAAAACCATCGAACAACTGCATGGCCTCCCAGAGCAGTCACAGGCCAGGCAGTGTGTGGCGGCTGAGATCATGGTTCTGGTCCCAGACTGTCTCAGTTCTGACCCTAGTACTGTCACGTCATAGCTCTGCAATCTTCAAATTACCTAATCTTTCCATGCCTCAATTTCTTCACTTGTAAATGGGGATGACAATAGCACTTACCACATGGGTGGTTCTAAGAACTAAATGAGTAAATGTATACAAAATGGTTGGGAATTGGTTCTTTATGAAAAAGTTACAGGAATTTGGATCACCTGGTTGAAGTATGAAATCATCTGTATTTAAGTGGTATATCTTCTATTGCTTAGTATTTGCTTTTACATACATGCATTACTATTCCAAAAAATTAAAGCATTCAGAAACAGAGTGAAGAGAAGCATGCCTTCACCTCCCCAGACGCAGTGGCACCACCAGATGCTCACGCATCCTTCCAGAGGTTGCACTGGTCACAAGCACCTGTGTAGGTCTAACTTGTCAGCTGACTTGCTACAGGTCTACATAGGTGACCTAGAGGCCAGTGATCAGCCCTCCTACACCTTGCCCTTAGGGAGCTGACCATCTGGAGGAAGAGCTGATTCACAACGAAACAGGACAAAAGGGACACAAAGTTGCAATCGGGGAAGCCAGAAAACAGGTAATGGGAGGCAGCAGAAGTAACTCTGGTAGAATCAGTCATGGAGATAGTCCCTGAGCCTAAACAAGTGAGTTGGTTCCTTTTGTTGTGTACGTCGGCTCAGAAGTTCATGTAGAGTCTAATCCCCAGAGTGCAAACTTCACAAACATCATGTAGCTAGTATGATTTGCCTTTACAACGTTGGGTATATACAGTCATGATATCTTAATTTTTCTAAATAATTGAGCACTAAACCCAGAGAATGATGCCCTGAAAAAGACCCTCTGGTCCCCAGGCTGCCATGCCCCTCAGGGGTGCTCTTCGTCCTAGCACATGCACATGCACATGGAGCAGGCATTGGACCTTGTTCAAGTATATAGACTCTGCCCTCAGTGTGCAGGACTCGGGCCACCCCCACCCGTAGTTCTCTCTGCACACAGAACCCAACCCCCACTCACACACTAAACCCCCAACTCCTCTCTAGTGCAGAGTTTTGTCTCCTTCCTTGGCTCCTTCTAATCTGGTTTCTCTGCTGCAGCCACAATGACCTTTATTGCTTTTACTTGTCTGCTTGCTTGGTCTTTAATAAGACTTACATCAATATAATTTGCTTTCAAAAAGACATTCATATTAATGTAGCAATTTAACTTACCCTATGCCATTTGAACCAAAAGTTCCAATAACTGAGGAAAGTAACATTATCAGGAAGTTGAATGAGGAGCTTCTGTAAGACCTTTTAAAAATCATTCTTATCTTCCTTCAGTTATTTTCCCACAATTGCCTCTGTTCAACCTAGTATAAAGCATCTAGACTTGCCATTACTTTGGGTCTTCGTTTCCTTATGTATGAAGGCCTTCCATGTCACCTAAAACTTAAATGTGAATGCTTTATCTGTTTATCAGTCTTATGTCGGTTTAATTCACAGGCCCAGCAGAAAAACCCTGAGAAGGTAGAAATAAACTTTGGCCTCCCCTACATGATCTAAATACTAAAACAAAACTGGTCCTACTGTATCCTTGCCAAAACCCATTGATGATATGCACTTTGCTCAGGGGATAAAAGGCCTAACACTAAATGTGGACCTGCAAGGTCCAGCCCCTGGATCTGGCCTTGGTCTCATTTCTTATCATATAGTCACTGGTTCTCTGTGGCCCAGCCACGTGCACCTTGTCCACCAAATGTGGCACGCGGTCCCCACCTCCGGGGAACACACTTCTCTAACCCCTCTCCCCTTTGCCCACCCTGCAGCTCTCGACTCAGTCCTCATTTTCTTGGGAGGCCTTCCCTGACCTCCTAGCCTGCTGTCATTCAGGACCCCTCTCATAGCCGTGCTTTTATACCTATTGGTTGTCTGATTAATGCCAATGCACCTGGTGATGGAGACTATTTTTGTTTTCCATTGTCTCCCCAGCATCCAAAAGAATCTAGCACTTGACCGATATTCAATATATATATATACTTGTCAAATGAGTTAAATGATCAGCTTGCTCATCTGCACTTTCTCATCTCACTTCGTTGGGTGGTATCCATAGATACAGCTATGGACATACCTGGATTGGATTCAGGACAAAAATCCTTAGCTAATCTAGATGGCTTTGTTCCCACTGAGAAAATTACAAACCTGATGAACAAAAGCTGAGGTTCGAAGACCGAGGACAAACACTGCTTTTGCACAGTCAATAAAGATTTTCACAGCATGCTCTCGCTTTTTTTTTTTTTTTTTCCGCCTTTGGAAAATTAGCCCTGTGCTGTTGCCTGAGTAGGAGGTATGCAATGGAGAGGAAAGATGAGGGACTGGGCAGGGGGCCATGGTGAGTAGCAGGATATGATATCAGTTGACAACTCGTGAGCCACGTCCTCAGAATGCCCCTGCCAGGCTGCATGTGAATTGGTCACGTCTTCCCCGAAAGCGAGCGTCCCCTTCTGTGCATGAAGCTGACAGAGTGGTGCTTTTCCGAGTGCCTGCCAACTCCCGAGGAAGGCTTTGTTGGCAGAAACACCAGGAAGTCTTGGTTTCTTAAAGACAAGCAACCCACTGTTTAAATTTATATTGGCCTTCAACTACCACAAAGCAATCTGCTGAAGAGTTTATTTCAGGTTAAAATGAAAAGGAAATGTCTTAAATGAATCCAGCTGTTTGTTTCAGTTCACAATTTTTAACTGGTTGAGCCAAACATTCACTCTCTGAAAAATGCTGTAGATGTGTACAGCCCAGGGTATTGATTTCTGGGGGAATTATTCAGCTAAATAATCAAAACGTCATTTCTGGGTGAGAGTCCCCATCTTTTCTGATTTTTAACTGGGAAATAATGAAACCGCCCAGCCAACTGAGGAATAGCAGGCCAGCTTGCTCACAGGAAGCAGCAAAATCACCATCAGAAACTGGATTTAGAGAAGCCCCCGAGGGAACCTCTTTGCTAGTCACTCTCCCGTGTTTTTGGTGCCAAGCTACACTGCAAAGGAAAGTAAAAACACTTCATAGAAAAAATTAACTCAATGATCCTTAAAATGCAGATTGCCAGGTCTCCTAACCATGAGATTTTGATGCAATATGTCTGGCGTGAGAGTGAGGAACCTGCATTTTAAACAAGAATTCCCTCTGGCTCTGAGTACTAAGGAAGTCCTTCTAAATAGCTATCACAATGCTTTCTAAAACTTATGGCACACGTTAAGAGTCTTTGTCCAGCACACTGGAATAAACAGGATAATTTTTTGAGAGTTAAGTGAAGTTCAAAAAAAGGTCCTTGCCTATCATGGTAGTGGTACTGATAATTTACTGAATTCATTCAGCAGAAAATTAAGCAAACATGGACTTTGCCAGAGGCCAGGACTTTACTCTCTTCTCCACCCCCACCCACTTCACAGGCACTTGCACCCACTAGTCAAGCTCCTCGATTTACTGACTTAACATAGACTTGGGCTGAGGCTGGGCCAAGGGACTCCCCAGGAGAGATGACAGTCAATGAACTTTTTTTTTTTTTTAAGGTAAACTGTTTGACTTCACTTGGTGATAATAGTAATGTAGTTACAGAGTAGTTAGCAATTTCTGAAAGGTATCAAATCATTCTTATGTACATATATCGAGTACTTCACCAGGAGACATTGCATGTAGATCAAATACACCCAGATGTCACTGTGTATTAGTGATTCTCACCTGGAGTGATTCCCCCACCCCACTCTCGAGGGGACGTTTGGCTCTGTCTGGAGCCATTTTCATCGTTGCAACTGGCATCTCGTTGGTGAAGGTCAGGAGTGCTGCTAAACGTCCTACCGTGCGACCAGTCCCCACTACAAAGAATCATCTGGCCCCAAATGGCGGCGGGGCTGCGGTCAAGAAGCTCAACCCTACAGGAACACGCAGTGAGGGGAGACAGTGTATGCAAAAGGAGAATGTTCGTCTCTGTGAATGACAGTCGGGCCAGACTACATTTTGTTCAGGTGAAGGTCTGGAAAGAAATGCAGATTTATAATGTCCATGAACCTATGTTTACATCATGCTTCCGGTTTAACAGCATTGGTAATTGTTCAGACCTCTGAACTGGTGACTGACAGCCTATTTGCAGACCATTCCCACAAGGACCTGGGTACATCAGCTCTTGGGGCAAAAGGCTGAGCCACATGAGCAAGCAGTAGTATTGTAACTGCTTCTGCTCTTTTTTTTTTTTTTTAAAAAAGCAGCATTGTGCCGTTCACAGGAAATGAGCACTAAAGCTGACTGAAAAGAACCTACATTCTGACTTATAACCTTATCTTTATCCCATGCTAGTTAATGCTTCTGAAGGATATTATGGATTTCTTTACTTTTTGAGTGAATAGTGGCTGCAAAAATGAATTGCGAAAGAGAATCCTGGTTGCTGTATTAATAAAAACAGAAATGTATTTTTATGGTAAAAGGCAAAAAAGCATTCAACTAGACTTAGAATTTCTAAGTCTAAACCTCCGACTCTGATCCCTGTGCATCTTCTGGGTCCTTCTGTCTTCCCAGAGACCTCAGTTACTAGGACATGAGCAAATTCCCGGACAGGAAGGGCCTCTGGGGAGGTTAATTGGGTCCTTCTCGCTGCCAAGGAGAAGGTGTCAGACTGAGCACCAAGTTTTTTTGACATGGCTACTCAGCACAGGGCTGTACCAGCCTGCGGATGAGATTTCCTTCCAGAGTCTCAGCATGAAAAGAGGCAGATAGACCTTCTGCTGTCAGCTCACCCACGTCCCTTCCCCTCAATATTATGCCTGAGAAGGTGGAAGGAGAAAACTAGGACTCTGCTTCTGCCTTTTGTCTCCACTTCTGTTTCTGTTTTTACCCCTCACACCAGAAGGTGCAGACTGTGCCTCCTCTTTTACCATCCGTGTAGCCACGTCTACTAGGCACATGGCAGGAGGATGGGCTTTGGTCCTTCCTCCTCCTCCCTCACTCCAGCTTCAAGGCCAAACTCGATGACATACAGTGCAGGAGAGCAAGCCCATAAGAGGAGCTAAGATGAGAGACAATTTCTAATATTACACCCAATTACACTAGGTACAGTTGTCACATTTTTACATCTAGTAAATGAGGGTTAAAAAGACTGGAGGGCAGGATTCAAACTCGGTTCTCTCTCCCCTCTGAACATGTGTTCCTTTCTGGAAAAACACCGGGAGAATTAGTGACCTCTCACTAGCTGTGTGACCTCTGTACCTCAGGTTTCTTATCTATAAAACACAAATGGCCATAATACGTCTGTTTCCTGGGAATGTTATAAAGATCAACCTAGTTAATATCTGACAGCATAAAAGCATGATGCAAGTGTCAGGAGGAGCTATTGTTGTGATGAATTCTGTGGGTGATGAGAGAACTCGCTCTCACATACAGGTAATACTGTTTTTGTGTGTGCTTTTTTTCCTCCTTTGTTTTCAGAAATTATGCTACCTAATTAAAATCTCCATTAACTCTATGAATGATTAGCCTCTGTAGTCATTATCTAAAGAGATACTGCTATTACAACTTTGCTTTTCAGACTTCATTCTAAGTGTTCAAAAGAATTTCCTAATAGCTGCAAGTTGGACTAGTCTCATCACTGCAATTATGACTAAAAGCAAATGTCATAAAAAATTGGTCTCTGTAAGTAGAATGAGTTTTCAAAAAAGGAGATTTACTTCACAATTAGGCTTTATTTAGTGTATTAACAGAATTTTACCCTAGTATGTGTCATCACCCACATTCTCTGGAAAACTATAATAGTCCCATTATTCCCTTTGGCATTTATCATCTATATTACACAGTTAATACTTGGGTCCTTGGTACCACCTCCCATCGTGGACACCTGGTAAGACCCCCTTTGCTTCCCCACCCCTTCCTCTGTTAAGAGGACACCCCTTTACCAAGGGGAATCCTTTCCATGTGGTTAGGAAAAGGCTGAATCTCTAAAGATCCAAAGTCCCTTCCAATAGTGACTGGTTCAGGGACAAACGGATGGCACAGTCTGGGGAATAAAGGTCTTCCCAGAGACTTCTAGGCTAGAGCTTTCCAGAGAAACAGCTCCAGCAGGTTCCTAAGCAGAGTGTGAGCCTTTGATTTTTGGCAGCCCAAAGAATGAAGCTTAAGTAGAGACAGGTCTATGGTTTGAATGAGTCCCCCAAAGTTTGTGTTAAGCTTAATCCCCAATGCAACAGTGTTGAGAAGGTAGGGTCTTTAAGAGGTGACTAGGGCATGAGGGCAGGGAGTCTTCAAGAATGGGTTGAGGTCATTATTGCAGGAGTAGACTCATCGCAAGAGTGGATTTGTTATAAAAGTGAGTTTGGCCCTCTCCCGTGCATGTATGCTCATGCTCTATCGTGCGTGTTCTCTCCCTCCCTCCCCTCTCATGCACTCTTGCCCTTTCACCATGTGATCACACAGCAAGAAGCCCTCCTTGCCAGGAACAGGCCCCTTGACCTTGTACTACCTAGCCTCCAGAACTGTAAGAAAAAAATCTTTTTGAATAAACTACCCGATCTGCGCTATTCTGTTATAGCAACACAAAATGGCCTGAGACACAAGGCGAGATAAAAAGAGGGAACCAGAGCTCCTTGAACCTGCCATTGATAAAGCTAGACGGCTCACCACATCCCAGTTACGTATCAATACATTCCTCCCCTACTTCTAACTTGTTTGCTTATGATTTGAGTTGGTTTTCTGTCATTTGCAATTGAGACTATCCAGACAAATTCACAGCCCAGTTGAAAGTTCAATTTTTAGCTTAGTAAAAGTGACCTACACCTGTAAGTCTTGTGCCAGATGACACAGACATAAATACAGTCAGTGGGATACCATCACAAGGGTGGTCTCAGTTGTTGAAGGGCTCCCCGAGCACGTTAGCTGCTGAAGAAGAGTCATAGCCCCTGGGACTGTTAGCCAGCCCCCTCATCCTTCCTTTAACTCTTCCGTAGAAGCTGACCATGGTTTCCTCTTGGATTGTGTGTAATACTCTGGTTCTTACACCCACATGGAACAGAAAGACCTGGGTCCTTCTAATTATTCATGCAGTATTGGGAAAAATCACTTATCTCTGGGCTTCAGTTTTTTCATCCACCAAACAAATGTGATGAACTAATCTTAGAAAAATCACAATCTTATGAAATCACTGATTCTTCTGTTGTAATTCTTTGCATTTGTCTTCCCACATAAATCTTGACCTCTTCATAAGCAGAGAAATAACATTATAGACCTTTTATGTCCTCAGCACACTTAGTTTTATATCAAAACATGTTGGTATACCAGATTAAAATATTAAGTCAATTTTTTATTAATGAAACAATTGACAGTGGTACAGGGATCCTCAAACTTTTTAAACGGGGGGGGGGGGGCAGTTCACTGTCCCTCAGACTGTTGGAGGGCCGGACTCTAGTTTAAGAAAACTATGAGCAAATTCCTATGCACACTGCACATATCTTATTTTGAAGTAAAAAAAAAAAAAAACCAGGCAAAAACACCCACCTATGGCCCGCAAGCCGCAGTTTGAGGACACCTGGGTAAGAAAGAGTAGTTTATTTCTCTCAAAGAAAAAGTTGAACTCGGAAAGCGGCCGTTGGCCAAGGCTCATGCCTATCATCCCAGCACTTTGGGGTGAGGGGGAATGATTTTGAGGCCACGAGTTCAAAATCAGCCTGGGCAGCATAGCAAGACCCCTGTCCCTACAAAAAATTTTAGGATTAGCTGGGCATGGTGGTGCATACCTGTAGTTGCAGTTACTCAGGAGGCTGAGGCAGCAGGACCCCTTGAGCCCAGGAGTTCAAGGCTGCAGTGAGCTATGATTATACAACTCCACTCCATCCTGGGTGACAAAGCGAAGACTTTAGCTCTATTAAAAAAAAAAAAAAAAAAACCTGCAGTGTTTTGTTTTGTTTTTGTTTTTGTTGAGACAGTCTCACTTTGTCACCCAGGCTAGAGTGAGTGCCATGGCGTCAGCCTAGCTCACAGCAACCTCAAACTCCTGGGCTCAAGCAATCCTACTGCCTCAGTCTCCTGAGTGGCTGGGACTACAGGCATGCGCCACCATGCCCGGCTAATTTTCTCTCTATATATTAGTTGGCCAACTAATTTCCTTCTATTTATAGTAGAGACGGGGGTCTCGCTCTTGCTCAGGCTGGTTTCGAACTCCTGACCTTGAGCAATCCACCCGCCTCGACCTCCCAGAGTGCTAGGATTACAGGTGTGACCCACCACGCCTGGCCCCTGCAGTTTTATTAAAGTAAAATTTTCCAGACTGGCACTAATAGTTGGAACAGATACCATAAAAAATATAAAACCATGGAAGAATGATCAAGGATAATTTCTTAGCACAAGATTACTTAATTAAAACTTAAGAATTATTAATTCTATAATCAGGAAAAATTAAGTTTTGAAAAAGCTTTTATAATTTCATGCAGAAAAAATTAACAATTCGATCTTTTCAGTCTTTTGGGGGATAACTATTTGGCCCCCAAATCGGGAGCAAATAGTATGCCCACAATTTTTTTTATTAAATATTGTGAATACTTTTTCATGTCAGAGCCTGAAATCATGATTGATAGTTATAAACTATTCCATGTCATTAAACCATAATTTATTGGCTAGAATTGCCATTTGGGTCACTTCTGATTTTTCCTTATTACAAATAACGTTCCATTGAGCATCCCAGTATTTAAATTTCCGTAGCCTCTTCTTTAGTAGGCATTAATTGTAAATACATTACTCATGAAAGAAAAACTGAGATATTTAATGGCCGAATTTCTTAGTGTCATAGTGAACACAGAAGCCATTTCTATGCTGTTTCTTGTAAAAATCTCCAATCAAAAGCCACGTGTAGAGCATGAATGTGCAAGTGAGTTAAGGCAATCTTGAGAACGGCATCCCTGATGTATTCATCACGTACCTGAAAAATATGGCTGAAATATCTTCAGGATTAAATCTCAAACTGCCATGTATGCACAGAAGTATGCTGTCTGCTCAATATTCATTCTCACAGAAGATATATCTGATTTCTTAACCAAAAGACATCAACAAATATTTCACATCTGTATCTTGCTATAAGTGCTAGCAGGCACTTTCATATGCACTACTTGATCCCTACAACAAACATAGGGATATTTCACTTCATTCCTAAGTGAAGTAATTGAGGATCTGTGTTATCTTTCAGAAAAATAAATCTGATTATGTCAAACCTCTTTTTTGAAAGTTTCTGTGATGGAGCATCACATTACGTGTATTTTCACCTTCATGGTAGAATCCTCCATGGGAAAAGCACTTGCCAACAAACAGCCTAAGAATCTTCCAGAGCTGGGCCCAAGCCCCATCTCAGCTCTCTCTCTTCCCACAACTTCTTCCTGTCTCCTAATCCTGTCATGCTCTGAACACCTCCCAATGGGCACTTTCGCATGCCTTCAGGTTCTCCTTTGCCTGATAAACTACTACTCATTCTCCTAGACTTTCTTTTTTTTTTTTTTTTTTCTTTTATTTCATCATATTATGGAAGTACAAATATTGTTAGGGTTACAAATATTGCCCCTGCCCCCTCCCTCCCCCCGATATGTCCAATCCCCTGGTGGTGTACATCACACACGTTATGGAAGCACACACCCCTTTCCTCCTCCCCACCCCTGCCCGAAAGGAACTCTTGCATACTCGTGAACAGTTTTTTTGTTTAGAATCGAGTCCTCCATACTGTTCATATCGTTCCACAATCATAGCACTTTGTCATTGTCAATGTATCTAATTACATATACTTTACTCCAACTGAACTAAGCCCCCTTTGGGGAAAATCATTTGCTATTTGTAATTGCAGCACCTAGCATGCTGCCTGGCAGAATTGAGTGCTCAGTGAATATTCATTGAATAGGTGAGTTCAGGGGCAGGCCTCGTCCTCAGTGTCCACTGACGTACTCCAGGGATCCTAGTGGAAGCTCCCAAACCATGATGTTTCAAGGATGAAAACATCTGCAGAGAAAGAAGCGATGTACAAATACGAACATCTGAGTTCTTCTGTTTGCATTCTCCTGCCCTACAATTACAAAGCTAATTCTTAAAGGAATTTTTAAGAAACTTAAAAATATCGAATAATTTTGCACAGCCTATGGTAGGAAGAGCCCTGGGCTGGAAGTTGTGACACTTGATTTTTGTCTTGGTTCAGCAACTGTATAGCAACTACTTACTTGGCAAGCACAGCCCCTCTCTAGGCTAGACACAGAAGCTGGAATAGGTGACTGTAATGCCTTTCCAACTCTATTAGTTGACTAGGAAAACATTGTTTCATGTAAAAGTGTTCGGTTTACATTTTTTGATTTCAGTTTTCTCATAACTTTTTGTCACAGCAAACTCACTAAAATTATTTAATTCATATTTGTTAAGGGTTTTTCTAGATCTAAACAATAAAATATAGCCTTGCTTCTCAGTTTCTTTCTGAATGTCTCCCACCTTCTAAATTTGTCTCCAAAGCATTTCTCTCTGCTCAGGCCTGGAGTGTAGGCCTTCCAGCTTAGGTGTGTGTGAAATGGATGAGGTATGGCTCGAATACAGAGGTGCTTCTGTGAAGAGAACAGACAAATAACTCAGTCACTATTGTGTCTTAGCCAGACTTGCCAATGTAGTATAGAGTACCAGAGCCTGTTACAGGTGAGACCAGCTCAGAAGCTACACAGGACATTGATCCATCCATGGTATTAAGTCATAAATGACTTAGTATGTTTGCTAAACTTCAATTTAATGTATGAATTGCCAGGTACCTCAGGCTCCAGACATGCCTTCTCATACATCTGAAGAAATAAAAATTGGCTCTACCGCAACTTAAGTGGGTTAATGCATTATGTGAAAAAAAATTGCCCATCACATATTTCACAATGCACGCAAGAGGCTGCACTTGTCGCCTCACCATCCCAATAAGTCAGGCAGTAGAGGTAGTACCTGAGGTCAGGCAGTATCTCAGGCAGTACCTGAGATCAGCAGAGCTATACAGCTGAACGTCTGAGAGATGATAGTACCTGATGTTCTACCGTTCATAGGAATTACTTAATATCCCAAATTTGGACAGTTTACTATGCCTAGTCAAGTTCATTGCCTGCAATTTTTCCAATCTTGAACATCCAAAAGACAAACAACTTCATTAAACATAAAATTAATTTCTCTGTATGTGATGATAAACTTGGCTAGGTCATGGTGCCCAGTTGTTGGGTCAAACACCAATCTAGAGGTTGCTTTGAGAGTATCTTTCAGATGTGATTCATATTTAAATAGCTCAGCTTTGAGTGAAACAGATTATTCTCCATAATGTGGATGGGTTTCATTCAATAAATTGAAGGTCTGAGAAGCAAAAACTGATTCCACGAAAAAGAAGGAATTTGGACTTACCAGTTTGCAGTCTGAAATGTCAGCTTTCAGTGTGCTCTTGGTGGAAGAATAACCAGATATACCAAAAGCAAGGTTAAGCATGAAATGAGGTTTATTGAGAGAAAGACAGGATTACAGCGCAAGAGCAAGATACATTTGCCACAGACGAAGAAGACCCCTTATATCTAAAAGGCTTTGGTCATGGTCTGGGGTCTTGTTTTATTTTTTACTTTTTTGAGACAGTCTCGCTTTGTTGCCCAGGCTAGAGAGTGCCGTGGTGTCAGCCTAGCTCACAGCAACCTCAAACTCCTGGGCTCAAGTGATCCTTCTGCCTCGGCCTCCCGAGTAGCTGGGACTACAGGCATGCGCCACCATGCCCGGCTAATTTTTTTTTTTTTTCTGTGTATATTAGTTGGCCAATTTCTTTCTATGTATGGTAGAGACAGGGTCTCGCTCTTGCTCAGGCTGGTTTTAAACTCCTGACCTCGAGCAATCCGCTGGCCTCGGCCTCCCAGAGTACTAGGATACAGGCGTGAGCCACCGCGCCTGGCCTGGTGTATTGTTTTATAGTGTCTGGATTGGGCCCTCCTGTGATTCAAATGTCACCATGGAATCACTTTGGACAGTTAGGTGTTATGACTTGAGTCTTACTGCACATGCAGATCTCCCATGAGCCTCTCTGAAAGACCATTTTGAGGGTGAACTGCAGTATATATTTAAGCTAATGACATGATAATTAGCTGTAGGTTGTCCTAGGTCAACTTCCAGGACCCTATTATGCCTGTGCTGCTTGGCCCATGAGCTAGAGTCCTCTGCATTCTTTTGCAGTTGAAATGCTAAGTTCTGATTGGCAGATTTGTAGGGTGTTCCCTCCTTGTCCAGACATAGCAATCGTTCAGGGCACCTGGCTTTGTCCCCTGAAGAGGCTGGAGCTCCCTGGCTGTCCACCTAACAGTCTCAAGACTACAACATAGAAATCCTGCCTGATTTTTACAGACATTTTCTCACTTAATCCTCACCCATAGTGCCATGGAGGCAGGGGAAGGATATTCTCCCATTTTTCAGACGAGAAATCTGAAACTCAGATTTAGTAACTTTCCCCAGGGTAAACATGTTAAAAGTAGCGAACCCCAGGTTGAAACCTGCATACTCCTGACCTCAGAGCTCATGCATTTTCCAACCTTTACACTGCTGCCCTCTTACACATAAATGTGCAGAAGAGCACAGTTCATCACTTGCTATTTGCATTTAATGCTCAGAAGTTTGAGTAGAGCATGTCACAGTGTGGATTACTTGGGTTTATTCTGCTAGTAGTTTGCTCATCTTCTGGAATCTACAGGGTTATGTCTCGCCAAATTTGGGAAATTTTCAGCCATTTTTTGACTATTTTTTTTCAGCTCCTCCCTCCTTTCTCTCCTTCCACACCTCCTGTGAAAAAGAAGAAAATCTTTTTTGTTACAGCCCTCTGGGTCCCTGCAGCTCTGTTCAATTTTTTTGCTCAGTCTATTTTCTCTGCTGTTCAGGTTGAGTAATTTCTAGTGTTCTCTCTTCTAGGTCACTGATACTTTCTTCTGTCTCCCGTATTCTGTTGTTGAATCTACCCACTGAGTTTTTAATCTTAATTATTTTAGTTCTAAAATTTCCATTTGGCTCTTTACACTTCTCATTGCTTTACAGAGGCTTTTATATCTTGGACAAATTTTTAACTTATTTCAACTTTGTTCATAACTGCTTTTTGAAGCATTTTTATAATGGCTGCAGAATGTAACCATATTTGAAAATAATCTCAGAATGTAACCATATTTGAAAATAGTTTTTAAACAAGTAATTACTATTAAATAAAGTAATATGGGTGGACCCTAATCCATATGACTATTTGGAGATAGGGCCTTCAAAGGGGTGATTATGTTGAAATAAGGCCAATAGGTCAGGGCCCTAATATATAACTGATATCCTTATAAGCAAAGAGACACAATGGATGCACACTTATTAGAGGAAGGGCTATGTAGGAACGTACCAAGAAGGCAGCCAGCCACCTGCAAGCCAAGGAGAATGGCCTCAGTAGAAACAAACTCTACCAGCACTTTGATCTGGGACTTCCCAGCCTCTGGAACAGTGAGAAATGTTTAAGCCACCTGGTTTGTGATATTTTATGGCAACCCTATCAGACCAGGGCAGCATCACTGAAGGGGAAACTCAGGCAGGTGGTATTTGATTAGAATGATTGGGCTGCTCCAGAAGCAGGTCTTTCTGGAGGAGATTGGTGGGTGAGTCAGTAGACTGGGGAAGAGCCACCCTCAATGTGGGAAGGCACTATCCATCAGCTTGGAGGCCCACATGGAACTAGAAGGCAGAGGAAGTGTAAATTCTGGCTCTTTTCTAAAGCTGAAATGCCCTACTTCTCCTACACTTGGACATCAGAACTGTAGGTTCTCTGGCCTTTGAACTCTAGGTCTTGCACCAGTGCCCCCAACCCAAGCTCTTGGGCCTTTGGCCTCAGACTAAGAGTTATATCATCGGCTTCCCTGGTTCTGAGGCCTTCAGACCTGAACCAATCCATAGGACTAGCTTTGCTGGTTCTCCAGCTCTCAGATGGCCTGTCATGGGACTTCTCAGCCTCTGTAATCGACTGAGCCAATTCCCCTAATAAATCCCTTCTCATATCTTTCTATGTATGTGTATATGTAGATAAATAGCCTCTCTGGAGAGCCCTGACTAAAACAGCCCCCATTGATACCCAAGATGTCTCTTCATTACTGCTGACTGAGGGGGAGATCCAACCCCCTACTAGGCCTCCACTGGCATGTCCCTGGCTGGCAGGATTGCCATGCCTCATCACTGCTTCTCAGGGGCTCCCACTGGCACCACAGCGAAGGGAGTGGCCTGTTGCTGCTGGGCAGTGGTGGAGTCCTGTCTCCCTACTAGGCCACCTCTGATGCCATCCAGCAAGGAGAGGTGTAGCCCCTCTTTACTGCTGGGTTGGGGTGGAGGTCTAGGCTCTCCACGTGGTCTTCCCTCTCACTGCAGTGTGACAAGGAATGAAAGCCTTGTTCCCTACTCATCCTCTGACACCATTTTGGTGGAGAGATCTGGGGCATTATAGCCTGACAAGATTGGAAGTCAAACCCCATTCAAGTTTTGCTGAGGTGGGGTTGGCCAGTTTTTTCTGTGGTGTTTGACTAGAGTAGAATGGTTATTATCTAAAACATTTGTTTTGCTAACCATTTCCTGGCTCTTTGGCTATAGAGCAGGCTTTTATCTGGGCCATTTCATCAGTACTTGTAGGTGTTTCTGTGGTGACAGCTTCTTACAGCTCCTAGTCCAGGATTTAGGAAGCAAAAAGAAAACCTGAGAAACTCACCACTGTATTGTTCCTTGTGCTCAGAGGTCCCTATATGCAGGGAACCGCCTGAACCGCCTTTCTACCTTTCAGAGTTGTCTTATGTTTTGTATATAATGTCCAGGGCTTTTAGTTATACTTAGCAGGAGGAATAAGGAAAAATATCTACTCCATCCTTCTGGAAACAAAAGGTTTTTCATTCTTGAGCACCTGAAAAGCCAACGTACAAGACAGCTTTCCAAATAATTTTAAGTCTTAAATGTTTTCAGTTTTCAACCTAATCTAGCTGCAGCCTGTCACCATCTCTTTGGATTTCTTTTTTTCCTTTTCTTTTCACTGGTCTTTTCCTTTCCTGCTTAGTGAAAATCCACACTTTTCTGAAACCTTAGTGAATCTTATCAAGTGTCTGCCATGTGTCTAACTTGGCAGAATGTCCGGCTAAAACTTTCACTTGTGAACAGAGAAAGCTGGTGAGAAAATATGAAAAAAGCACTTAAAAAGTACTGGGAGAGTTCGAGTTTGTGTGTGCATGTGTGGGACGTCGACAGACGGGGAGGTCAACCTCCCACCTACTGCCAATCAGATCGCTTATCGATCGTGTTAGCCTTTTGTCCAAAAAAAAAAAAATACCAACATGACTTTTATAATCAAAAAGAAGCTAATGTGACTTTTTTAAGAATAGTCAATTGTCAGGGAAAACACACTATTTGCTAAATTCAATAATCCTCCGATGTGACCCAATTCCTTTGTCATTCTTTCCTTCATATTAAAACCCTCATTATTAATGTGACTATGATTAGCATTCTAATTATGTACTTACCGAAAGACCCTGTTTTTCAGGTTTTTTTCCCCCTCATCCACAGTTTTCAGTATTTGGAAATCCTGGCATTGAGGGTCAGGTTTTGAAAGCAACTCCAAGTGCCCCACTGGCTTTATTTACAACTTCACACAGTTCCCACGCAGCTGCAGATGGGTCCTGAGGCCTTAGTCTATCACAGATTTCTTTCTGGAATGTGTGAGGAGTGACCTAGATTTTTCAAATGCCTACAATCTCCTTTGAAATAGCAGCTGCTTCAAAGGGAAGATCTATTACAGAGAATACAAACAATATTTCCTCTGGGAGCTACTTGGAGATTTTATAATTTGCCATTTACTAGGATTTCTTACATTGGCATAGAGAAGGCATTCTGCCACCACAAAGCATTTCAATCGATTAGAGTCCAGTATCGCATGGCTAAGAAGGCAAAAATAATCTTACCGTCCATCTAGCTAAGCAGATCAGCCAGAACGCTTTATATTACAAATACAACTGGAAAGAGCTAAGCTGGCTGTGGTAGAAGATAAGACCTCTGTAATCAACTGCAAACACTGCCAATTTTTCCAAGTTCTCAGTCAAATCACTTTTTTTTTTTTCCTAGGTACTGGTCTTAGAGCTCTATTTCTAAATTTCTTCTGGAAGCATGATATAAAAACCCATGTTATTGGAAATTTCTTGCCATGGTGAGGCTGTTTCTGGGACACTCCCTGACTTCCAACAGTATCACATACCCTTAAGAGAGAGATCAATTTTAGAGGCCGAGGCGGGCGGATTGCTCGAGGTCAGGAGTTCGAAACCAGCCTGAGCAAGACCCCGTCTCTACTAAAAATAGAAAGAAATTAATTGACCAACTAAAAACATATATAGAAAAAATTAGCCAGGCATGGTGGCGCATGCCTGTAGTCCCAGCTACTTGGGAGGCTGAGGCAGTAGGATTGCTTGAGCCCATGAGCTTGAGGTTGCTGTGAGCTAGGCTGATGCCACAGCACTCACTCTAGCCCGGGCAACAAAGTGAGACTGTCTCAAAAAGACAGATCAATTTTATAGACTATGATTTTAACTTTTATCTACATGACTGTGCTGGGAATAGTACCCTGAATTCATCATGTTTTTCAAATTAAATTTAAATTAATGAATTTCTCTTGCATGCTGCACGAAAGTCTACTCCATAATTCTGTGTTAAATATTTACACTGTGCTCGCTGGAAGTCACAGTGCTCAGTCCATGGCACATCAGGCACATTATCAAGGTTCCCCTTGTGTGCTGCTAAAAAAATTAAATCAATTATTTACCTATTGTCTTATTCCCATAGCTAATTCTTTCCTCTACTCCTCTATTATGTGAATCTTATGGTTAAGTGTGTTGCTATAAAATGCTCATTGGGGTGTGTGTGTGTGTGAATGTGCATGTATGTTTTATAGATCTCATTCTGCTTCTTTCCTCACCCAGGATTATTTTTAAGACTCATTATGTAGCTCTGTCTACCTCAATCTGTTGCTCTAACGACTACACGATTCTCCATATGCACATTCCCTGCAGGGATTCTACACACCCTCCTAGTGAGGGTCTCCCAGCCTGCCTAGAACTCCTGCCATCACAAATATTGCTGCAAAGGACATCTTCACAGGCGTCCCACACAAAATGTCATGATCGTTTCTCTAGGTTTTTACTGAGGAGTGGATTTTCCAGGCCACAGCGGGTGGCAGACTCTGCACCACACCCATGTGCCCTTGTCCCATCCCCGGCTGGGCCTCTGCACCTGTGTCTCTCTGGCTGTGGGCCGTCTTGGTGGCCCTCAGCTATGCATGAGAAGCATTGTTTATAAATACCCCAATTCACCCCTTGCATGGGAAAACTGATGCAGGAGCCAGTGTAGAACAAAAAAGAGCAAGTCCCCAGTTAAGCTCCAGTGACCCACAGTGGTACCTTGCTTGAAAACACTCTACTGAGTGCCTTCCCTTCCTGCCAGTACCTCCTAAATAAACCACTGCCACTCAAATCCATACCCCAGGGGCTGTTTCTGGGAGAATCCAAACTAAGACATATAGGGGATATGTAAATTTATCCTAAGTGGTATCAGGTTGCTCAGTGGAATGACAGCACAGGTCACACTCCCCACAGCAGTGGCAAGGGTAGCTCCTAAGTCCCACATCCGCCCCAACTCTGGCCTCATCCAGCTTTCTCATTTGTGCCCATCTGATTGGTTTAAAGGGATATCTCTCTATTTTGATTTCTATTTCACTGATTACAAATCTTTTTGAGCTTTTTTTTTTTTAATGAGATACAGAGTAACTAGGAAATGCCTCTTTAGAGAGAAATTGGGCATATTCACACCTAATTGGAGTAGTATGCACTGCTATACCTCTTTTTTTTAGTTTTTTATTTTTATTTTGGTGTATTATGGGGGTACAGATTTTAAGGTTTCAATAAATACCCTTTTCCCCGCTCCCCCCACAAGTCTAAGAAACAACGGTGATATAGCACATCTTATATTTTCCTGGTTAGAGCTGGAACCCATACTACTAAGTGAAGTATCCCAAGAATGGAAAAACAAGCACCACATATATTCACCAGCAAATTGGTATTAACTGAGCAGCACCTAAGTGGACACATAGGTACTACAGTAATAGGGTATTGGGCAGGGGGGAAGGGGAGGGGCGGGTATATACATACATAATGAGTGAGATGTACACCATCTGGGGGATGGTCATGCTGGAAACTCAGACTTGAGCTTTTCTTTATTTGGTGTGCTTCCACCTTCCCCTTCCTGTGAAACCCTTCTGCCAAGGAGGCCAATGATGACGGCTGACACTTAGATTCTTGCAGTACTCTGGCCATTTCCCAAGAGCTCCACACATGTTAACTGTTAAATCATGACAGCAGCCCTAAGTACTATTTGTACCATCATCCACATTTTGATGATAAACCAAGGCCCAGAGATGTTAAGTAACTTTCCCAAAGCCACAGAGCTAGTAGGTTATAGGGCCTGCATTTAAGCCCAGACTCAGTCTGGGAGTCTGCACTCTTAACATGCTTACCCTGCTGCCTTCCCCAGTCAACAGTTCACGAGCCTGTCCTTCTTCCATCCTACAGGCTCTCATGTTAGCCTGATTCCTCTTCCAGGTAAATCAGTAATGCAGGAATAAGTCCCAGAATTAGATGGGGTTCATTTGAGGAACTGTACACCAAACCTCCGCAACTATACATGACAAAGTACACGTGGTCAGCACAGTCATTACAGAAAGGAATTCTACTTAAATAATCTA
The DNA here is from genome assembly GCA_008750895.1 of Mirza zaza. Lineage (NCBI taxonomy): Eukaryota > Metazoa > Chordata > Mammalia > Primates > Cheirogaleidae > Mirza > Mirza zaza. Next base: position 60,580 of record VSMD01045723.1, read on the forward strand.
ACTGAAGATTATGTAACTACCATCTTAAAATATAAAGGATACTCTAAAATGACATGATCTGTATTAGTTTTTTATTGCTGCTTTACAGATGACCACAAATCTAGTAGCTTAAAACATTCCAAGTGCATTATCCCACCATTCCCTGGGTTAGACGTTCATACAAGCTCAACTGATTGCTCTGCTTGGATCTCAGAAGGTTGAAATCAAGGTGTCCAGTGGCCTAGGCTCTCATCTGAAGGTTCTGGAGAAGAAGCTATGTCCCAATTGACTCAGGTTGCTGGCAGAATCGTCTTCCTCACAGCCACAGGGCTGAGGTCCGGTTTCCTCCCTTGCTCTAGGAGCTGGGAGGCCCAGTGGCAACTTAGGGCCACCTGCATCATGCATCGTGCCATACCTTCCACCTTCAGCCCAGCGACAGTGCATCTAGTTTCTCTTGTGCCTCTAATCGCTGACTTCTGCTGCTGCATCTCTTCTGCCTTCAGTCAGAGAAAGTTCTCCATATTTAAGGACCCACCTCAAATCCAGGATAAACTCTCTATTTTAGGGTCTGTAACATTAATTATCTCTTCAAGTTCCTTTACTTTGTAACATATTCATAGGTTCCAAGGATTAGGGTACAGACATCTCTGGGGACCTTCTGGCCACCACAGGGTTCTAGCAGGAACCCAGGATCACCATTCCCAATTATAATGGGGGTAATGTCTATTTATTTGCTGGTTATGAGAATTGACAAACATTTTTGTAAAGTGCTTAAAACAGTGTCTGGAAAGTGCCATATAAGTGCTGGTTGAATGCATGGATGATGGACGGATGAATGAATGAAATTCTGACCATACCTGAAAGATTGAAAATATAGGTAATTAAGCTGAATCTGTTACCTAATGGCAAGACTGGAAGTTATTTGTGGCTGGGAGGGTAGGAAGGGAGGAGTTAGAGAAAAATCCCTATTAGGATTTTTGTTTAGTTGTTTGTAATAGGCAATGGTACCCATTGTTTAGGATATTCTGGTCACTTGAAAGGTTTCTGAGAAGGTACACATGTGGATTGCTAGCTTACAGAACTAATCTCTGCCCTGTCATGGGCTTTGGGGCAGATAATCTCATGGGTCACATTATATACGGTGGGGTGTTGCTGTATAGCCTCTACTGCCCTTGTCTTGGCACCTCTAGGAATAGACTTCCTAGAAGTTGAGAAGTAAATACAGGCTTTTTGCTATACTTGATGGCAGCTTTCAATCTCCATATTCCCATTACTCTCTGCAGTCCCTCAGCTGTGCTCAAGGTAATGAACAGAGATCAGTGTTTACTTTGGTACTTTCCAGTTCCAAAGTGCTTTCAACTCCTGAAGAAGTAGCACGATATAGTGGGATTTGAATCTTGCCTCTGCTATTTACTGACTACTTGATTTTTGGAAAGCTTCCACATCATAGATACAAAATGGGGTTAGTAATAACTGCTTTCAGCTGCTGTTGGAACTGTGACTAGTGTAATTGAAGTACCTAGTTGTTCCTGGCATATGAAGGAGGCACTCAGAAGATGGCAGCTATTATCACACATTATTTCTAGGCATGCCAGACAAAATGCAGGACATCAGTTAAATTTGACTTCAGAGAAATGACAAATACTGTTCTGGTTATTACCATGTTTCCCTGAAAATAAGACCTACCCATAAAATAAGCCCTAGCAGGATTTCGAAGCATTTGCGCAATATAAAGCCCTATCCCGAAAATAAGACCTAGTGATGGGCGTGGCTACATAGTGTATCTGCACAACCCATGCATTTCGTCGCAGAGTGGTAAAAATGACAAGCAGCCCTTCTCATCTGCCCCATCGTGACAGCTACTATCCAAGAGGTGACCGGAAAGGTGCGGGCAGCCCCACCAACAAGGTCGGCTCCCCCTGTCAAGTCCTGGCCACCCTGTGCATGCTGCAAGCTGAGGAATTGAGGGGAAAATAACACATCCTCTGAAAATAAGCCCTAGGGTGTCTTCTTGAGGAAAAATAAACATAAGACTGTCTCATTTTCAGGGAAACACAGTAGTATGTCTCAGATATTGGATGGGATATAACTTATGCTAAAACATCGTTTTATCTGTTAAATCTGGCAACTCTTTCATGTGATCTGGTCCTTATGACACCATCAAAGGTATATATTGTTCCCGCTGTACAGGTGAGCAAACTGAGGCTCAAAAGTGATATGAAATGATCAGAAATATATTAAGTGATAGAACCTGTCTTGTTTTTTTTTTTTTTTTCTTAACCAGGGTCTCTTTCCCACCCTATAGAATGCTCTTTAGTGTCTATTACTTTCCTCCCTTTATATTCCTCATCCTCTCAAAGTACTCACCACAGCCACTGAGATAGATACTACACCTATGGACTGCTGGCATGAACAGAAGCAGAGGCGACATTAAATTTCCATGCAATAGCAGGCCCTCCCTCACTCCAAACAGGAGAACTGACCTTAAAACACATGGGTCGACATGAGATAAATGTAAAAGGAAGGTGGATACTCATTCTGTTAATAGTGGTAAGATATGTGTTGTCTTTCAGGCAGTATTTACTGAGTCTACTGTGTGTACGCGGCAACGTGCTCACTTGGTGTAGGTGTGAAGTGGGTGGACAAGGACACATACCTTGGGTAGATTATTAAGACCCTCAAGGTCAGGAATTGAGGACATCTTGTGTTTTGCATCATGACCATCCTTCCCCCACTCCCACCTGCCTCACTTGAGCTGTGTCTTGTTCCTTGTGGCTTATTAACATCTTCACCAAAGAGTGATTAGGGGAGATAAAGTTTAAACCAAGCATTGACTGGGAACAAATCATTCCAGGGTAAGGTTAGGTTACCCGTAAGTAAGAGTACCTGTAAGTAGTACCTGTATGTAAGGTCTCATTAAGCCAGGTCAGTTACAGTAACCATCAAAGATGTGGCCTTATTAACAATATTAAGAAGGAAATAGAAGAACTTCAAAATCGGCTCCCAGTTACCTTCCTTTGGGGACGAGCCAGTTTAAAAGAATCCACCATAGACCTAAAGATAAAGGATAAATCCTGAGACTGCTAGTGTAGGCAAATCCCAAGAGAAGCATGATTTTCATAAAGTGCCCTGTCTCAGGTCCTTCTAAAAGTCTCTTTAGAAGAGCTCAGATTTATTAATATTTCCACAAGCACACCAAAAATAGTTTTCCATTACTAAATATGCACTCAGAAAGAAATGAACACACTGATGCTTGGGGCTTATTTAAGCTGTTGCCCCACGTGGCTGAAACAGGAACCTCCCCGTAAAGAGGAAGGAAGACCTTCAGGTTACCACTGCGCCCAGAAGGCTGTCCTTATTTTCCTGCAGTGCATTTTGCTGACTCTTTCACAGCTATTCCCATAGCCTCTTTTTACCATTGCAATGGTGCTTTTTTTTTCTGCCTACTCTAGCTTTTATTTTCATCGATTTACTTGGTTTTGTGGAGAGGCTGAATTTGGAGTATTTTTAATCCTTATGAAAAAAAAATTCCCCTCCCCTCCCCCCTTTCTGTATGTACAGCATTCTGATTTGGCTGCATCTCAAGAAGGCGATTTCTACATGGTGTGAAAAATGCTTACAGCAGCCCAAAAAGCAACAAGCCAACCGGGCCAGAGAAACCCTGCTTCCTGACAACACCTGTATCTCAGCTCATTTCTACACACAGACACTGAAAATATCAGCCATGAAATTTCAATTGTTTACTCTCTACTGAATCGGTGAATAGCTTAGCTTGGGAACCAAATTTTCCTTAAAGCAATGTTCCTCAAAGCGTGAGCCATGGGCCACCTGCTTCAGATTCACCTGGGCTTTTTATTAAAAACTAACTTCTAAGCCCCACTCAAGACCTCCTAACAATCAGAATTAGTAATTAGGAACAATAAGCTTTTTAAAACTTTTGCCTTGCACAGTGGCTCATGCCTGTAATCCTAGCACTCGGGGAGGCTGAGGAAGGAGGATCACTCAAGGTCAGGAGTTCAAAACCAGCCTGAGCAAGAGCCGAGACCTGTCTCTACTAAAAATAGAAATTAATTGGCCAACTAAAAATACATAGAAAAAACTAGCCAGGCACAGTGGTGTGTGCCTGTAGTACCAGCTACTCCAGAGGCTGAGGCAGAAGGATTGCTTGAGCCCAGGAGTTTGAGGTTGCTGGGAGCTAGGCTGATGCCTGGGCTAGAGTGCCATGGCAACAGCGTGAGACTCTGTCTCAAGAAAAAAAAAAAAACTTTGCCTGAGAGCGTATATTCTAAATGTGATTCTAATTGAACCGTATAACTTATTCCCTAATTGACCAGCTAGTATGGTCTAGGGTAATACCCATCTGTGACTACATTTCATTACATTCTCTAGTCCATGCACCCAGGTCAAGAATGGACCAGGGAGCCACATAGTGGCCACACCTGGGAGGAACACTGGGTCATGCTGAGGACCCAGGTGGGATGGGGCCAGCCATCTATTTAGACCAGAGTGCGTGATTTTGTGATTTCTGTAGACTAAGACGGCTTCCATTTGATCTCCTCCTGATAAGGACAGATAAGAATGCATAATTTCACACAAAGAAATGAGAATTACAGAAAGCAACTTAAGTAATTAAGTATATGCTAATATATTGAAGCTATAAATTGAATATCCTGTGGTTTTCTATTAACTTTCAATTCCCCCTCATTGGTGATTAGTAAAATCATTAGATATGGTTAAGGGAGTTCTCGTTTTCCTGGTCTGGATTTTCTCTTTGTCCAGAATCTGCAACGTCCCCTGCTCCTCTTCTATTTAGACTTATCTTGGCTGGAATGGTCACTTCCTCGTTATATGACATTTAATACCAATGTCCCAACATTTCTAGTCCCCCAGTAATTTGAAGTTTAGATTTTATATCTACAGTTACATCAATTGGGTTTCCATGCTCTATCTCACTCCCTAATCACACAGAATTAAAGTCGCTCCCTCAGTCCCAATCTCCCTGAAAATGTCCCCAGAGAAAACTGAGCAGTTCTCTGCCTCTCAGCTCTGAGGCTCCCATGGCTTGCCTGTCACTGTCACAGGAGGGCTGTCTCCTCATTTTAGTAGGTGAGATCTCCTAGATTGAGACCACTCAACCATGGAAAAAATCCTTATCTGCACAAAATCTGTTGCATTTTATATTTCCTATGATCAAACACTGTCAAAGTCACCTGAGGTGACTTTGCCTTTCTCATGTAGGCTATACCACCCTGACCTGCACAACCTTCCCAGCCTTTCTGCAGGTAGAAGAATAAAGTGAGTTTTCCCTTCCTGAGGGGGCATGGCTTTCTGTAGTGCACCCAGACTATAGCATGGACATAGGAGCTAGAAAAAGCAGAAGTCTGTAAGAAGCTGCTTTGCCTAGTGGGTGCTCTGCCTTCACAGGTTCATACGTGTTTCATGGTATATGCAGAGATGCTCATGTGTTCAGTGTGAGGGATAATGAATTCACAATCCAAAGATGTTTATAATAGAAGCCTTGGGTACATGAGAAAGGGGTAGGAGTTCACGGAGCCTCCTCTATCCTCCTCCCTAGAGAATTAAGTTAGTGCTCACCCAGGTTTAAACAGATGATAATGCAGGTGGGAAGTACTATTTTTTTTTTTATCAAAAATTAAGCCATTGTTAAAATCACATAATAAAAATAAGTAGAAACAGACTCTTGGTGCTTTGTGGATATTGATGGATTTATAATGGAGTCCTCTAAAGTAGGAGTTGAATTTTAAAGTGCTCTTGGATTTTTGTTCAAATTCAATTTTCAAAAGAATGAGGTGCCACAATTTTTAAAATCACTCCAGAAAATTAGCCTTTCTCAAAAATAGTCTATCCCTTAAGGAAAACATTGTGTAATGAAAAGCAATAAAGATCTATAATTGCATGAAATGAGAATTTTCTAGTCAATTTAGGCAGGGAACCAAATCAAGTTGGAAAACCTGTGCTACAAATACTTGATCCTGCAACTAAATAAAGCACCAGTAGAGCCATTTACATTTGTTGTTTTTTTAAACCAGAATTATTTTGACAATAGATATTACTTAGGACTGAAGTATCAAAATAGAAACTTAATTTATTGGAACAATCTCCCTTGTGGAAAGAACAAAAAGTATTATCCCATGATTTTTTTTAATGGACTTAACTGTAGAAACACAAAGCTCCCTGCATGCAGGAAACAGACACACCTAAGGGTGTAACAATAGATCCAAGATACTCATTAGTTCAACAGATATTTATTTGTTATCAAGAACTGGTCTACCTAACGTGTAATATCCACTTCTTTAGTCTTGGATCAAACACCAAGAATACATATTTGCAGAAACATTTCCAAAGACAAAAATGTTTATGAAGTTTCCCCTGTACTCTTACCCCGAATAAGTGTTAACACTTTATTAATCCCACTGACAATTTTGAGTGAATTCATCTATGCTTCTTCCTTTGCTTAAATATTAAGATACTTATTTTCTTCTAAAACATTAGGTATATATGTATACATATTCTGTACCTTTTTTAAAATTCTGTATTGATATATGACAACACATAAGATACATCTCATTTAACTACAGAATATTCTATGGTTTAAAATTCAATAATTTAAAAAATTCAATCATTACCTATTGAGCTTCCTTTTTTCTAGTTTTTGTAAATAAGAAAATCACTACCATAAACATTCTTTAATGTATAAATTCACATGAAAATGTTCTGAATTTATGCTTAAAGTTATAATTGCTGCCTTAAAGATATAGCAAATCCATTTTTAATTTTAATAAAAATGCCAGATTACTTTTGTATGAACTATGGCAATTACAAATACACCAACAAGGCATGTAAGTTCCTCACACCCAAGCTAACACTTGATATTATAGGAAAGGAAACATTTTATTTTTCCAGCTGGGACCCTGTGAACTGACTTAACAAATGACATAACAAGAGTAAAACAGCAGTTTATTGGCACATGCACCAGCAGTACACATGGAGAACTTGGCAGTGAGCAACTCAAAGGGTGGGTTTATCTAGCATCTCAAGAAAAGAATAATACATTCTTAGAGAAGTGACGAGACAAAAGCAAAGGACTTTTTCAAGAAGGCAAATGTCGTATAGAAGAAACTGGAAGATGGCTAGTTCATAAAGTTTCAGTAGATTGCTAGGCTGCCCTCATAAGGGCACAGAGTTGTCTGCAGTGATTAACTTCTGTCCTTCCTGGTAGAGAGGGGTAAGAAGACACCTTGAAAAAAATCACATCTTGCTTTTAGGCAAATCGGGGGAGGGCAAAGAGCTTTCCTTCTATCTCCTTTTTCTCAATTGCCTTCAGCTCAAAATAATCCCTATGCCAAAGTAGCATATTTTGGGGTGGCATAGTCTGTCTCCCTTCAATATTTCGGAATCTCATGGTTGAAAATGGTAGCTCATTTTTTATTAACTTGCGTTTCCTAGACTACCAACAAGGTTCATATACTTTTGGACCTGTTGGGGCTCAGAACACAACACCCCCAATGTGTGGCACCTTGGCATGCTGAGTATTTTGAGCTGAAGGATATTGGGAGAGACCCAAAGCAAGGTCTCTCTGACCTTCTCCTGCCTTCCTTTCTCCTAACCTCTGACTCCCCTGAAGCAGGTCATAGAAACTGAAATTCCTCTCCCCTAAAGCAAGCCATAAAACCTAGGAAGGTGCTCTGACTTCCTCCTTCACCTGAAGATCCTCATGTGACAGGTAACCTCGCCCACGCTGGGAGGGGGGGGAGGGGAGGTGGAATTTTATTTTTATTTTTATTTCAGCATATTGTGGGAGTACAAACGTTAAGGTTACATACATTGCCCTTGTCTCCCCTCCCCCCTCGAGTCAGAGCTTCAAGAGTGTCCATCCCCCAGACGGTGTGGAATCTTTAAAATCTGAACAAATAGGCCATACCAAGTTCCCCTCAGTTTATCATTAGATCATACCCCTTTTGTCCAATCACGTTTCTCCCACAACTACCCACTTCTTTCATCAGACTTAGCATAAAAGTTCTGTTTCCCCTGGGTCTTCATTTCTACGGGTCGTTTGTCACATAAAACTTTGGTTCAATAAACGTGCTGTGTTTGTCTCTTGTTAATCTGTCTTGTGTTATAGAGGTGTCAGCCACGAGCTCGCAGTGGGTGAGAAAAAGATATTACTACTTCTTCCCTACGGACATTTTCTCTCCTCTGCCTGTTGATATCCTCAGCTCATTTTTCTACTGAATTGCACATTTGCTAGAAGCTCTTTGAAATATAATCCTTTGTTATGTGTACACAAACATTTTCTCCCAGCCTCTCTGGCTGTCTTCTGATTGTTTTTGTTTTCTGTGTTTAAAAAAAAAAAAAATTCTGTCAATTCTTATTTGTGGCTTTTTTAAAAAGTCTTGCTTAAGAAGTTTACTCCCACTATAATCTCTATCCCAAGGAAATATACTGTCTGCATTTTATAGCCTTTGCAATTGTAGATTCTTATATCTTTCAGAGTCTTTTTTTTCCCCAGAACCCTTTTCTGTACATTTCTGCATATTATCTTCCTATGCTCCATCCTCTAAGTCACCCTGGATTTTATGGGGTTTTTTTTTTTTTTTTTTTTTTTTTTGGACTTGTTTTGTTTTTGCAGACTTAATAGGTTCTGTCACAGAAGAAAATAATGGAATTCTTAGCGGGGCACCATCATTTTTCAAAAGGCCTAGAGAGAAGAAAGTGCATAATGCAGGAAGGACAAACACATGACGAGAATCCATCCCATCACTCATCACCTCCTGCCACGCACGCCCACACGTTCCCACATCACAGAATCCTCATGTGCCATGGCGTGGCCCTCGAATCCTTCACGATAAAGCACCTGTAGCAGATCGTATTTCTCAAAGATGCCCACAACCATATTTCCCACCACCCCACATGTTTTCTGGAAACTTGTTCCCTCTCCTCGAAGTGGAGTCTGAGTCCCCTCCTCTTGTGTCTGGGCAGACTTGTGGCTCACTGGCAGCCAACTGGATGTAGCAGAGCAACTGTGCTGGCCTCCCATGGTTAGGCTATGAAAAATAATGTGGCTTCTTCCTTAGTAGCTGGAATGCCCACTCTTAAAGGTAAAATACACACTCTTGAAGTCTTTAGGTGCCAGGTAAGCAATTCAATTACCCTGAGGCCACCATGCTGTAAGGAAGTCTAAATTAGCCCTGCAGATAGATGCGTATATATGTAAATATGTGTATACATATGTATGTAAATATTTGTGTATACATATGTATCTACATATGTGTTTTATATATATTGAGATGCCTAGTCAGCCCTCAGCTGCTCCAGACCCCACTGCCCTTGACCGAATTACACAAAAGACTTTGCATCAAGATTGCCCAACTAAGCCCTCCCTGAATTCCTGACCTACAGAAACCAACAGTGATAATAAAATATCTATTGTTTTAAGCCACTAAGTTTTGGGCTAGTTTTTAGATAGCAATAAATAGAATGGCACACTACACAGTGACAACCAATGGAATGGAGTTGTCCTTGAGTTCAAACCTATTTGCTGCCACTTGTTTAATTATAGGTGAAATTTTAGGCATCCATAAACAAGATACTTTTACCTTTTTTTAATTTCAAAGTATTATGGGGGTATAAATGTATTTGGTTATGTAGATTGCTTTTGTAATGCTTGAGTCAGGGTTACAAGGGTCCCCATGACCCAGATAGTGTTCATTGTATACATTAGGCAGGTTTTTGCCTATCCCCTCCTTCCCCCTCCCCTGTTTGATTTCCATTGAGTTAACTTCCCTCTATGCACATGTGCTCGTCAGTTAGTTCTAACTAATAGTACATGTGGTATGTGTTTTTCCATTCTTTAGATACTTAGGATGATGGTCTCCAGTTCCATCCATATTGTTGCAAAAGGCCTTAAATCATCCTCCTTCATGGCTGAGTAGTACTCCATGGTGTATAATACCACATTCTGTTAATCTCCTCATGAATTGATGGGCATTTGGGTTGATTCCACATCTTTGCAATTGTGAATTATGCTGCAATAAACATCTGGGTGCAGGTGTCTTTTGATGAAAAGTCATCTTTTCCTTTGGGTAGATATACAATGGTGGGACTGCTAGCCTGAATGGTAGGTCTCCTTTTAGTTCTTGGAGGAATCTCCATACTGTTTTCCATAGAGGTTGTACTAATTTGCCATCTCACCAACAGTATATAAGTGTTCCTTTCTCTCTGCATCCCACATCACTATCTATCGTTTTTGGACTTTCCAATAAAAGCCATTTTAACTGGGGTAAAGCGATATCTGATTGTGGTTGTAATTTGCATTTCCCTAATGGTTAGTGACGTTGAACATTTTTTCATGTGCCTATTGGCCGTTTGTCTTTTGAAAACCTTCTGTTCATTCTTTTGCCTACTTTTTGATGGGGTTTGATATTTTTTTCTTACTGATTTATTTAAGTTGTTTGTAGATTCTGGTTATTAGCCATTTATTGGATATATAGCTTGCAAATTTTCTCCCATTCTGTAGGCTATTTGCTCTGTTGATTATTTCCTTTGTTGTACAGAAGCTTTTAAACCTAAGAAATTCCCATTTATTTGTAGTGTTGCTGTGATTGCCATTGAGGTCTTCATAAATTCTTTGCCTAGGTCAATATCTATAATAGAAGAGTTTTTCCAACATTTTCTAGAGTTCCATGCCCCACTCCCCCCTCCTCTACTGCCAAAAGCATAAGAAAACTATAGAGAAAGACTCTAGAACTGAGTACTAGGGCAGCAGAGAGCAGCCTACATATTATCTTATGGTCAATTTCAGCCCCTCACTTGACACACCCACGTAAAACTTCTTTCATCAAGTCCCAAAGGATTATCTGTGCTGATAATGATTTCTGATCATTTACTGATTTCTTTATATATGTTTTTATAATATTATAGACATATAAAAGGTGACCACATAGATGCTTCATCTTATTTTTTCTTGGTTCCCACTTGCCCTCTCCCACCTCATTTCCACACAAACATGCCATTTCCAAGGTAATCCATGCTAGCAATTATATGTATCTTTCTGTATTTTTATCTGTGCTCAAATAATCCTATATAGCCAGAAGTACATGGATATGACTACATAAAAAGCAAATGCTTTTAAGCTTGTGAATCACACAGGCTGTGTTAACTGCCACATGGCTGCTAGCAAACCTTGCCTTCCATGCCGCCTCCTCTTGCCTCCACTTACCCCTTTATGCAATTCCTGCTACCCTATCTTCCCTCTCACAGGGCTTACTTCGATTTAGGTCATTTGAAGCCCTGACATTGCTGCTTACATTTGCATCTCTCCATCTCTTCTTGCCATTATGTTCTTAGCAATGTTGTTCTGACCTCTTCTCAATCCAGGCTCTACAACTGATGAAAGGCTGGGCACTTGGGCCTTAACCTTGAGAAGCGGGGTGCCAAAGGCCCTGGTCCTTCCTGACTTGGAGAATCGACAATGCCTCACCAGATGGGCTCACTGAGCTCTCCTTTTACTAATCATTTTGTTGTTGCTCCCATGTCAGCTACACATTCTAGAAGGCAAGTTAGAAAAGCACTATTAGCTTTTCCAGCTATCATTGTCCTATTGTCGCCATAGCGACAGATGTTATATGAAATCAACTGCTTTATTGTAAAAACAATGTAGGTTGAAAAATGGCCTTGGGGAAGTTGCAAAGAACATGAGATTCAATTCTGATAAATTCCCTTGTGGGTTTTCTTTTCTATATTAGTTTTTCTTTTAAATATACTTTATTGCAAGGCAATAATATAAAATAAAATGAAAAGTCAAAAGTCATCTTTTGAATTTCTTCAATGGTTACTTGTTTCAATAGTATGAGAAAAGGTCTTGGTGGGAGTCTTAAACAAAATCAAGTATGTACAAATTCACAGAACATCAAAGTAGCAAAAGAGCCATAATGGTGAATGTGTCATGTACTGAACATTGACTGAGGTCACTTTATTCTAAATATAAGCACAAAATTCTGTCTAGACAATGTTTCTGCCAGTGGTTGGGTAGCATTGCTTGTTGAATAAGCCATAAAGGTCAGAGGGACTTTGAACTAGATCTAATTTCAAAGACGTGAAAAATTCCTGATCCCTTACATGAAATTACCCAGGAAGAAGTCAGGTGTAAGACAAAGATGGATATACCATCTGGAAGCCCCAGCAATTAGAATAAAATAATTAGATGGTAGATAGACTCAAATGTAATTTCAGTGTCCAATCATGTTTTAATAACCACAAACTAGAATTTAGGTGTACTGCAAAGACAAACTCAGGAACTTCTCTAAAATGTTAGGGATATCATCTTGAGTACTTCCACCTATCAACCTATTTCCTTGATGTTAAACATCATATGGTAATTCATGTAGACTGAATTTTAAGTTTAGGAAATCAGAAAATTTTGGAAACTAAAGAATGAGACTTAATGGATCTCAAGGAAAAGTATAGCTATGTTTATGTGTGTGTTCTAAATCTGGCTACAGAGACTTTCTGGGAATGTAAGGCATTGGTATCAGAAACCTGGGTGTAAACCAGGAGTGGGGAACCTGTGGCCTTCTAGGTCCCTAAGTGCAGCCTTTTGATTGAATCCAAATTTTACAGAACAAATCCTTTTACTTTTATTAATACATTTTTGTTCATCTTTTATATTTTTGAAATGAACAAATTTAAAACACCAAAGAGCAAAATAAGTCTGAATGAAATAATTCTCTCAGATTGCCCAGCACAATTAGAACATCAATAAGCCATAAGGGCTAAATTGATGGCTGCTACACTCATGATTTAGTTGTAACTTACCCACGTGACTGGCACCCCTATGGCAAGAGGCTAGCTGGTGAGAGTTTATGGGAGTTGAGTATGCTAGTCTATCGGTTTTTAACAATGGTGCACTGTGTCTCTGTTTGAGGTTGAATTTGTGAATAGTTGCACAGCTCAATAGTATTAAATTCTGTCTAACAGCCCATGATGTTAAAGAAGACCAAGAGAACGCTGAAGAAAGAAAACAGATTTTTTAATGAGGCTTGGGAATTGTGGTCCTACTTTGTTTCTGCTAAAGATAAGATGATTCACTTTGTGATAATGCAATATGAACATTAAAAAATTTCAGTGATCATCTGCATTATACTATATAAGGACCACAAATACTTTAAATTAGAGGGAGAGGCACGAAAGGTTTTGTTGCAGAAATTAAAAGACAAAAAGCAAAAGCAAAGAATTCTCTCAAGCAGCAATAAGGCCTGGAAATAATGCCACTGAAGCAACTTATAAAGTGGCTTTACATATTTGGGGGAAAAGTCATTCAGTGATGTAGAAACTGTGAAAGAATGCATTGTCAAAGTTGTAGGATGCTTAGACCCCAATAACGTTTCAAAGTACAAACAACTGTCTCTCTCAAGGAGAATCATAACTGATCAGCAGTTGAATTAGTCTCCAACTTAACAGAACAACTTCATGCAATACTTCAAAAGGAAAATATATATTATTCAATCGCTTTGAATGAATCGACTGATACTACTGACTCAGCACAGGTTTTTATACTTCATTAGGGTCGTAACAAGATTTTCTTTGCTAAGAAGAGTTACTCGCTTTGGGCACTCATGTGAACAGAACACAGGGAATAGATATCTTCAATTTCAAGATAAATGTCATGAAACTGGACTGGATTTAGAAAATTTAGTGAGTGTATGTACGGAAGGTGCACTTTCCACGACAGGAAAACATGAAAGGCTTATTGCACAGATAAAGTATTAACAGATCCAGATGCTTTTACTTTTCATTGTATCTTGCATCAGCAAAATGTCTGTGCTAAAACCACTATTTTAAGTTACACTTTGCAATAGGTTATAAGTATTGCTAACCATGTTTGTGCAAATGCAACACAGCAGTTTCATAATGTATGAAAGTCAAACAATGAAGTATTCAGTGTAAATTTGCTGTATCACTTTTTGGCTATCACAAGGAAAGGTGTTAGCCAAAATTTTATCTCTGCAAGAAGAAATAGTTAAATTTTATGAAGAACAGAATCAGCAGTGTGAATGATTGAAAGATTTCTATAGGGAATATAGCATTTCTGTGTGATATTCTGACATATCAAAATTACTTGAATATTTCTTTGCAAGGTAAAACTAAGTCTACACACAATATGTGGCAAAAAATCCAAGCATTTCGAAAACTATCTTTTTTTCAAAACACTTCTTCAAATGGAAATTTCAGATGAAAATTTCCCCCAGTTAGCAAAGGTCATTGATGAGCAGGATAATAGATGCAAATAATTAGAAGAATACACAGCTGCTATAGAGAATACAATGAAAGATTCACTGACCTTGAGAACCATGACATCACACTCAAATTGGCATTTCAGCCTCACCCATTTGATATCAACATGGTACCTAAAGAACTACAGATGGAATTGATTGAGCTTTCAGTAGATGACATTTTAAAGTCACTGTTTGATTCTAAGAAAGATCCGATTGAAATATGGGAAAATGCCGTAGAATACCCACACCTTTGGCAATATACCTGAAAAATGCTTTCTTGCTTTTCAACCATGCATTGCTACCAATCTACATTCTCTTACTTAACTGAAATCAAGACACCCTTAAAGTCACAAATGACAAATGACCTTAGGTTATAGATGATACCCATCTAGAGGATCAACTGAAACTGTGGACCTTCATACTGCAACCAAATACACAAATGCTTTCTGACAAAAAGACATAACAAAGTCATTAAAAGATTAGTTAACTTTAAACTTTCTAATTTCAAAAAATTAGAACTATTTAAGCATATAGTAGCTTTTTTGGGTTTTTCTTTTTCTTTTTTTTTTTTTTTTTTACAAAATGTACATAAAGTATATCCAATTAAAGTTTCTTGAATTTAGCCTTATTTAATTACAGGTAAACCAATGCGGCCTTCCAACATGAAAAGGTTCTCCATCCCTGCTTTAAACCTTGGCTCTGCCTCTTTTTCTAGCTATGTGATTTAAATAAATTCCTTAACATCTAAACCTCAGTTTCCTTATCTGTAACATCCACTTCACAATATGTTGTGAGGATTCAGTGAAAGAATGCATGCAAAGAGCTTTATTTCAACTCTTGGAACATAGAACTATTACTATTAGTCAGCTGTACAATCCACCAAATTTTAACAGCTATTTTTCAAACCTTAGTTTAAGCTAATGTACATTTTTAAAGCTAATTTTATTAGTGTCTGTATTGAACTGATATAAAAACATATCAATTTATCTTCACGTTCACATTAATACTAAAGACCTGAAATATATGTATTTCATGTCATATTTCTGACCAGGATTAGAAATTATCATAGAAAATATTTAAATCTGCAAAGTTTCCTTGGAAAGTATGTGGTAATCTGAGAGCTATCAGAATGAAATAGCCTAAGAAGTAATGAGAAGAAAGGAAATTGGAAATAAACCCATGTGCTTCAAATACTTATTCCCATGATAAATATTAGCCTTACATTTGCAGTATCACATTACAAGATTATAAACGTCAATTTATTTGGAAACCAAGTTGCCTAGGATTTAGATAAACAAGTTAATGTCATGAGTAAATAGGTTCCGTTAGCAATCTGAGGCATAAGAAGAAGAGTAATTGGGAAACAGTGAAAAATTATACAATTACATTACATTTGTTAAATCTAGTGAATTTGACAGATGACTGTTTACCTCTGAGATTGGTTTCTGAGAAATGAACACAGGAAACATGTAGAAAAATCAAATTAAATTTGGTTAAGAGCTTTTGAAAAGGCAGTGTACTTCTATTCAGAAAGCTATGCCTGCCTTGTGCCTGGTTACTTCAGAACCACAACTTACAATATCCTGAAGTACCATGATTTGGAATCAATAGGACTTTTTAATAGTATAATTTTCTAAATAATGCCCAAAATGTCCTCTGGATCAAATCCTGCACTCATAAGAAACCATCCTTGGCATTTTCTTCTAGTTATCATATCAGATCTTAAAAACTAGAAGACATACAAGGGAAGGGCTTGGAGAGGACAGTCTCTCTCCCATCATGATAATTACCCGAGATCCTTCACTGCATCCAAGATGGTGGCCTGGATCCCCTCCTTTCCTTCATTGGCATTGACCCAAGGACTCTTGACCACACCCTCTCAGCCACAGTTCTCTCCTCCACCACTCCAATCTAAAAGGTGCCATTTACCTCCCAGTTTCCATCCTTCACTTTAGTTTTCTAATATGATCAAAAAGGCAGTACGGTGTAAGGCAACCATGAAACTAAGTGATGGTCCAACTATGTAGTGCTAAAGTCAAATCTGATGTCTGACCTAGAAGAAAGCATACTCAGAAATGTTGTAAGACAAGTCATCTCAACTTCTATCACCTCTCACTGAGGCAAAACCTACTCTGACCTGATCCTAGGACAAATAACTATATTTCAAAACTCCCAGGGTACAAACTCATTGTATACATAGTTGCCCTTCAGACTGTGGGCTCTGCATCTGTGGATTCAACCAACTGCAGATCAAAATTATTTAGGGGGAAAAATTGTACTGAACACATACAGAATTTTTATCTTGTTATTCCCCAAACATAGTACAACTATTTATATACCATTTACATTGTACTAGATATTAAAAGTAATCTAGAGATGACTCAAAGCAGTGGTCCCCAAACTTTTTGGCATCAGAGACTGGTTTCATGAAAGACAATTCTTCCATGGATTGAGGGCAGAGGAGCTCAGGTGGTGATGCCAGTGATGGGGAGCTTCCCTAGCCTGCCACTCACCGCCTCCTGTATGCCCCCTGTTTCCTAAGTTTCATGGAAGACAATTTTTCCACCGACAGGGCAGGGTGGCAGAGCTCTGCAACCCAGTCCCTAAAAGGCCATGGACTGGTACCAGTCTGTGCCCTTGGGGGTTGGGGACCACAGATATAAAGCATACAGGAGGATGCACATAGCTTACATGCAAATACTATACATTTTTATATCATAGACTTGAGCATCCCTGGGTTTTATTGTCTGAAGTGGGCCTAGAACCCATACTCCATGGACACTGAGAGACAACTGTAATCCCATTCAGGGAGAGTCTTTGGGAGTCTGGGTTAGCCCAGTGTCTCCCCAGTTCTCTCTTCTTGTGGCTATCTTACAACTGTGCTTCAGGCTGGCACTACAATAGCAATACCCAGCTGAACTCAAACTTTCAGCTCCATAATTTTTCTGGGCACCCAGGGTCTGTCCCACCTGAGACTCCACTACCAAGTGTTGGGCTGGAACAGTGGGCTGGTCTTTGGGAGTGGAGAATTCAGGCACAGAAGGCAGATTCCTATGAATACTTAACCTTAAGGAAAAGGGATTTCCTGAAAGAAATCAGATGGAGATGGGTGGGGAAATCATTATATTGTGCCCCCCTTTCTTCAGTTAAAATGGTTTTCATAGAGATCTAGATATGGAGAGTACTTGCAGTTAAAGTTGTTGGAAAGTATGAATTCTCAAGCTCAATGCCTATTTTGCTCACTGACCTAATCTGTTCATCACATTAAAGCTACAAACTCTATTTTATAGTAGGCAGGGAGCTCAATCCCTCAAACTCTTTGCCATTTAAGCCTTCCTCTGGACTCAATTTGAACTTCTGATGATACTTATTTCCTTGTTTTAAAATGTTTCGATTAGAAATAAATTTTTAATATCTCAGACACAGAGGTTTGGCACTTTTGCCAAAGAGGATATTCTTGAACTAATTTCCAAGAAAGCTTATTTAAGGACACCCAAAATCTATGCCAAAGCAGTCTGGCTCATTGGGGTAAATTTCTGGTAAACATCCCCTAATATCAGGATATTTGATCACTGAGACTAATGACTTTGGTAACCCTTTGTTGTTGTTCACCTTACTGGTTATGAAAATCTGGAATGTGTTTAAGAACTAGAAAGCACTAAGTGCTTTTAGCAGATACATAGTAAACTCACAAAAGGATAATAAAACACAGTTCCTGGAATAGCATAACAAGGGTATTTTTTCTCAACAGGTCTGATATCAGTTTAGACATCTGATGAAATGAGAGCATGTTCTCTGGATCTTTTGGATTTTTCAGTGGTCACCTGCTGTCCTTTTCCTCCTCTCTGCCTGCTGCTCACCTACGTCAGGAATCCCAGACACTGGGGCCCATGGTGCCTAATTTACCATCAGAATCTTCTGGTTTATTTCGGTAATTGGCTTTTTTCATATTCAAGCTTACATATATTAATGGGTTTATTCCAGCTAACACATATATCTCCTTCCCAACTCAAGACCACTCTGAGACTAAATGGGAAGCTGTGAGGTATTCAAGACAAGATTACAATGTTTTCATTGTATTGGAAATTCTTCCATAACAAGAAGAAAATACATTTAACTTGTTTCTAAGAAGCAGTGGATCTTCCTTCCTCTTTCATCCCTCCTCTTCCTCTTGGTTCTTTGAGCCCTGAATAGATTTCCAGTAACCCACTCTGTGTCTGCACTTACTGACATCCTTCATCAAATATTAAAACAAATGTTCAAAAGGTACTAAAAGTTTGTAAAACTAGTAGTTGCCAGGAATATTATGGGCATTATTTCCAGTTAACTTTAAGAAATCAGAAGTTTAAGGAACTTACATTTTTGATGCCCCAAAAATAGATTAAATTCTATATGAACAATATAGGAACTACCATGTTATGTTTTTCTAAACATGTATTTGCCAAAATCTTTTTAAATTCACTCGGCTGTTTTCCTTTAACTTCAGAAAATAAGTCTTAAATTTCATTTTAAAAATTAAAGATGGTTACATAAAGCATATTGCTCAAAATTAGATGATCCCTGGGTTATTTGTGCAAAGCCATAGTTAGGTATTCATAATAAATATTGTGAATATTTTCCACTCTGAAATTAGTGTTGTCATGCTTTATGACACACAAATTTGCAGTGCTAATTGTACTCATTTATGTTTTGGAGAGCTCCAGGTAAGTTTTCCAGAAATGAAGGAAGGAAGGAATAAAGGGAAAGGAGGAAAAGAAGGAAGGGAGAGAATTTTGTCATGTCTGAAATAATCCATTGCCCTATCTTTGCACGAAGGAGACTTAAGCAGTTATCCAGGTACATTAGATTTCCTAACAGCCTAAGTATCTTTAGTCCTACTCAGTTATTTCTCAAATCATATAATCTGCCCTTAATGTGTAATGCAGCAAGTTATCCCCAACTATGTTCGTATTTCTCTAAATTTTAGTTATGCCTTTTTATCAATTCTTTTATTACATGTATGAGTCACCCCTAATGGGAATAATCAGATGGAAAAAAGATCTGAGAAATGACAGTGGGCATTCTCATGTTCTGCTGAACTGTAAACTGGTACAAACTTTCTGGAGGGGAACTGAGCAAGGTCTGCCTAAAGTTCCTTAAATGTGAATATTTTTTCACCCAGAAATTCCAACTATATTGTTATAATTAAACAAATGAGAATTTCAGCCACAAAACACATCACTTTTTCTTAAAAGGAAAAATATTAGAGGCAATCTCAATATTCCACAATGAGGGAATCAGTTTAGTAAATTGCTTGTAGTTCACAGGTAGCTGTAACCATTAAAAAATAATAATGTAATATACCTAGTGTTAGAGTATGCTTTTCAAAGGTTTAAAATAAATGAGCATGTGTCAAAGGTTTTATTTCTGGAACTACAACCTTGGATATTATCACCATACCCCACCTCCCAACACACATACCCCTGGCCCACTGACCCAATAGAATTATCTGCATCTTGACACAAATCTACAAGTGAACTAAGCTCTCAATCTACAGAGTTATAAAATAGTCCAGGCAATTGAAAATCAAAGTTGTAACCACAGAAATGTCCTGGAAAAAAATTAAGTTGTGGGTTTTTTTAACCTATTTCTAAGTTTCAGATCACTTTTCTGACACCACCTACTGAGATTGATACAAGAATTGCATATGTTAATATACACACGGTACAAAGAAAAGTATCTGACAGTAATTATTAGCTGTCATCATCACCACATAGCTGTTTGTTAATTAAAAATCACTTACTTATAGAAGGAAAGGACGGATGTGGATGACAAAGTTTTCTAATGAAACCATATATGAGATGTTGGAAGTTGAGGAAAATCATCACAGGCCTGAGTCTTTTCTAAAAGAGGGTATTGAAACATTCTTAAAAAGTGCTATGTCACTCTATTTGTTTCTAGAACATCATGGGCTTGGGAGGTGTGGGAATCAACAACTTCTAATGACAAAACATAAAAGGTCTTGAACATTTGAGCCAAGAATGAGTCAAACTAGGCAGCCGGAGGTAGGGAGGAGGAGAGCAGAATTGCATTCTGAAAAGAATGCAATTATGGGCAGGCAGCAAAGCAAAATGAATTTGAAAGGAGCTCAATGGGGGATGATGAATAAGTTTCTCCAGAGTAAAAAATAATAAATGGAAATTAATTTTATAAGGTCCATAATTACTTAGGATTTATAAGATGTTACCTTCATTTGCTTTAATGTGTTGCCCCAATTGTGGTATTGTAATAAGTTTACAGCATATAATAACAGCCTTCACAATTTCTTTTGCATCCTCAATCCCTCCCAACTCTGTTTTCCCACTAAGTCTTAGGTTCCTCAATCACTAGTTCTTTTATTATAATGATTTCAAGAATAGTCCTAGTTTGGCAAGTATAGATGAGACTTGCAAAGACTCAGTCTCCTTTGTACTTCAGGGTCTTTGCAAGGGATTCTAGCCTTATAATGGAAATTGGGAAATAGAGATTGTAAATATTACTTGTAAGAAAATAATCCTCATGGCAGTATGGCTAAAGGTTAGGTAGCCTATTTACTCCAATTGTTCTTAACAGTCTAGCAAAATAGATGGCTAAGACTGATTAGTGTTTTGGACCACCTCCCCAGAAAAAAAATGCACATATGCTCATATACACAACATTTTACATATAATTTCAGGAGGGTTATTGGGCTCCTGAAATCCCTCTATGGGTTGGTTGGGCCTATATTAAGAACTGCTGTTCTCATCTGGTTTGTTTAATCTTTTGTTATAGAGAATTTCAAACATACACAAGAGTAGGCAGAATAAAATAATGAACCTCCTTTGTGCATATTGCCCAACCACCACAGCCATGCCAATTCTGTGCTCCTTCTATCTTAAACCTGTCCTTAAATCAAGCTGAGCCATCAGATAACCATACATCTGAAATATATTATTAGCCCCCTAGACAGCTTTCACCAAATTATACTTAAATATGATTATAAGTTTGGAATGCCTTGGTAAATACTTGAAGTGACCCCTAGAAAAAATTGCTTTTGTACCTCTTACAAAAGTATGTTTAGGATGCTATCTACACCATACCACCCCATACCTCCAAGAACTCATTACTGGAACAATCTGCACTTCTCCTAAACTACTTTAGGTGTATCTTATGAATACTATGAATCTCATGATTGATCATTTTTACTTAAGATTTTTTGGTGGGTAGTTTTAAATAATCATTGCAGTTGAGTGCTGCTTTTTTCATTACACTTAAACTCATTTCTGGCATACAGGTTGACTTGTGATGTGATTATCATATACCCTGCCATTTCAATGAATTTTAAAATTCCCATAACTTTTCTCTGGAGTCTTTTGAGTTGTCTATAATATATAATAAATGTGTGATAATGTCACCCAAAAATATTAGTAATAAAGTTGAGACTTCCTTTCTAACATGTATTTCTATTCAATTTCATATCTTATAGTATTGACTAGAAACTCTACAGTGTTATTAAAATATTGATAAAAGATAACCTAATGTTTGAGTCTCACCATTAAACTGTTGATCTCAAATATAATAGATACACTTTGTCACATTAAGGAATGGTTCTTCTACTTTACAAAGAGTTTTAAATTTTATTGTAAATAAAAAATGAGAAGATTCTCTCAAATACTTATGTGACCTACTTTGAGATAAACATATCCCATTCTTAATTTATTCATTAGTGTTATATTATTTCAGTGAGTTTTCTAATATTAGGATAATAGGTGACTATATTCAGATTCCTAGAATAAATTATTATACATTTCTAAATTCTATTTAATCCATTATAATTTTCACATAAATATATCTATAACTGAGAATGGTTTATGGCATCTTGTCTATTTTTTATATTGAGTTTATTTCATAAAATGAAATATATGAATATATTCACTGTATGAATATATTCACTGTATGAATATATTCACTGTATGAATATATTCACTGTATGAATATATTCACTGTATGAAATATATTCACTGTATGAAATATATTCACTGTATGAATCTTTTTCTCTATCTCAAACTCATTTCTATAGCATGGAATTAGCTGATCCTTGAAAGAAGGAAGTAATAGCACCCATAGATTGACCCAAGTTTAATGTCTTTGAAGGAATATTGATAGCTTTCTCAATTCATTCCATATTTGTTTGTGAAATTTTCTTTAAAAAATCCTATCAAGTGGTTTTACTTTCCAACTTAATTTTTGTTAAAATGTAAAGACTTAAAACATGCCCTTAAAATGGGTGAATTTCATAGTATATACATCATACTTCAATTTAAAAAGTGAATGGGGGTAGAGGAAGGCATAGAAGCAAAAATCAGAATTCTTTTGGATTTTCTAATACTTAAAAATATTTTAAGTCTTAACATTTAAGTGTAGTCTAATGCTTACAGATATTTCACTTATCTTTTGTGATTATAAGAATGATGACTAGGAAGACTGTCGTTTAAAGTAATTATTACAATGTTTGCTATAAAAGGCTGCTGCTGTCTTGTGCTGTGATAATGAAAGCAACATGGTGACTGGGAAACACAGGGAAAGACTTCCACTGATAATTACTGGATCATGGAAGAAATCCTAAATTTGGTGCCAAGTCCCAGTGCTAATCCTTTTGAATTTATGCTAAGGTATGTTATATTAAAATATATAGCACATGGTATGGATTGAGTGATTGTAAATTCTATTCATTCATTCACATAATTTTGGTGAACTATTAAGGAACCAACCATGAAAATATTCAGAAGGTTGTCAAAGGAAATGGAAAATGCACTGGAATCACTCAGAGAGGAGGGATACCTGAACTTGTTCTTTCCATTGCTAATGCCAAACCATGAAAAAAAACTAATAACCAGATTGTACAGATAGCAGAATTCTAAATAAAGGAAATTAGATTAACCTTGTGCCTAGTGCAGAATTTCATATGCTGTCCTCGCTCAATCTAATAGAATCTAGGCCTCAATCATGATCTAAGGAGCCAGAGAACAGCATTAAGAAAACATGTGGAAGATCTTTGAAGGCTTCTGAGGACTAGGCAAAGATGTTCAGCATCACCCTGCCACTGAGAAAGGTCTTATTGCCCATTCAGTCTTGGTAACTGAATTATTACAGAAAATATATACTCCATAACAAATGTAGATGTTTCTAAATCTTTGTGACATCTTTTGGAAAGTTCTCTGTTGACAAAAAAATCCTACTTCCCTAACATTTTATAACTAATGGTAAGAGCAAACAAGATTATTCAATTTACTGAAGGGTCTTTTATACCTTCACACAAACTAGGCTAGATCTGAGAATAAGACTAATTGACATCAAACATTTAATATTTGCCCAAGGATATGGGCAAGCAGAGCCCACCAGAGACCTGTATCTAAATGTAGCAGGAAAGAACACCCCTGGGAAAAGGAAAATGGGGGAGGGTGGTAAAAAGAGACTATCAGGTTGAAATGGGGAAAACTGTAGAGATGATCTTTGAAACTCACACCTTCAAATCACAGGACACTGACCTACAATTGCTGGAATGGAGGCCCCTGTTACATGTCACTTGAGTTTTCAGTCTTGCTGGCATAAGCCTAGATGATCGGTAACAGCATCTTTCCATAGTCCTACTGCAAACTCTCTGCCCACAGCATATTAGTCTCCAGACAAATGGAGACTAAAAACTAACAAAACATATCTTCTACAGAAGATAAACTATGTTAACAAATACATTCCAGTTTCTCAGAGCAGCACATAGATATTTCCCAACATTCCTGGCAGTTCTACAGACTCAAACGGTCTCTGGCATAATCTCACGGTTCTTGATTGGTTTGTGAATCATGCAAACTGCCCATGCAGTCCCTCACTTTGGCATCCAGGGAACTTATGTCTTCAGGGATATACACCAGGAAAACCTCAGAATCTCACTGCCCCCACCACTCCTTTAAAGGGACCTCCCTTGAGCTCAGCAATGTTGCTCACCACAAAGGACTTGGGGTTAAGAGTGCATCTTGTCCTTTTGACTGTGATCAGGTAGCAGCACCGCAACCTCCATGACCTTCCCTATCACTCTCTATGCCCCAAACTGGCTTGTTTCCATTTCCCCAGGTCTAGATTTCCTACTTGCTTCATAAAATCTTCCTTGAACTAAGCTGCCTCCTAAGAGGGCTTATCACCAATTTATGATAATTTTTCAAGCAAAAGTCTTTTGTTCATCCTGTACTCCCAGGGCTTAGCACACACCCAAGGCATTCAACATATATTGGTTGAACAAATATTTGAGTTATAGCACTTCTACGAGCAGTCATTATTTTAGCAGTAATTTCTTTGAGCACCTTCTTTGCTCACAACTCTTTGATCTCTGCAAACCCACCACCTTAATTGCACATAAAATCTGACAGAAATGGTCTTCAAGAAGTTAAGGAAAGGGTGGTTATATGTAGCAAAATATTTTTTAAAAACCCTAGAGCTAAGAAATCCCTAGAAATCCCCCATCTAATACACCTCACATCCCATATAAACATCACTGGTAAGCTGTGGAGAATACTGAAGTCTGGAAATATTAACTGGATTATGCAGTCTAATAGAAATTAGGTGGCCAAATTGAAACTAGGACCCAGTTGCCCACCCAGGGCTGGTTTCAACACACCCCTAATGATATGTGGGTAATGAATCATTGAGGCTGGACAGTGGCACAGATGTTACATTTGCAGTCACTGAACGTTTCCCTTTGGCTGCTTTGATTTAAAACTTGATCCAACTCCAATTCTGTATGAAAGTGAAATTCCAAATATGGAATCAGCCAGGTGCCATCCACAAAATGAGAGCCAAACAAGATGTCTAAATTTGGTTCTTCGGTGCTGTTTGGAAATTTTTATTGAGATTTTTCTATTAAGCTGAGCAGCATTGATTTGTCTCTAAGTCTTCAGCCAAGAACTTTAATTCTGCTTTTGCTTCATTCTGGTCTCACTGTGTGGTTTTGGGCATATTACCACAGTTTGCATTCATCCATTCATTCTTTCATTTATTCATTTAACAGCCCTCTTTTGAGCACTTTGTATTACCAAGATACTGTATTGGGTACTACGGAAGATGCAATGATGTGTGAGACATTGTCCAGTCCTCAACAAAATTGCAAAACAAATGAGAGGAAAAAGCAATTTGGGTACTTCAGAATGTAAATGAGCTTGTAATACAAAGATCTACAGGTTAAGAATGAGGCAAAGAGAGCTAATCCTAAAAAACAGAAAAATTACTCACTGAAATTTATTCATCCTGGATGAGTGGTTACTCCCAGGATTGGGTCATGTTGCTAAATTGACTGCGTTCTAATGGAAGAAGGATGAGAAGACCAATATTGAGTATCAGGACTGCTACATGCTGATTTTTGTATCCTTTATATCAGTCATTAACTACTTAAATGACTTAAAGAAGCCCTAGTTTCTTCTGTAAAACATGGGTAGTAATAAACTACCAGCTTACTGTAATGTACATGAAGCAGTCTTTAAATTCCAAAAAGCACATACATGCATTATTTCACACCATACTCTACTTTCCCATAGGATATTGTTAGAGACAGCTTCTGTTAACTACCATTCAGTGATTGCTCTAATAATATGAGATGTATAGGTTGAGTTTTAGAGTATACCCTGGTTTTTTTATTATCTAAGAGGCTTTGGACAAGACACTAGTCTACGAGCCTCCGTTTCTTCATCTGTAAAATAAGAGGAGGAATACTAACACTTCCAACCTTTATTGGGTTGGCATAAGAACCCAGAAAATTAATACACTTAGAATGATTTAAAAGGGCATATAACTGTTCTTTTTTTAGCATATTATGGGGGTACAAATGTTAAGGTTACATATACTGCCCATGCCCCCCCCCTCGAGTCAGAACTTCAAGCATGACCATCCCCCAAACGTTGCACATCTCACTCATGTTTGTATATACCCATCCCCACTTCCCCCTCCCACCCGCCCGACACCTGATAAATGTTACTGTATGTCCACTCAGGTGTTGATCCGTTAATACCAATTTGCTGGTGAGTACATGTGATGCTTGTTTTTCCATTCTTGAGATACTTCACTTAGTAGAATGGCTTCCAGCTCTATCCAGAAAAATACAAGAGGTGCTATATCACCATTGTTTCTTAAAGCTGAATAGTACTCCATGGTATACATATACCACATTTTATTAATCCACTCATGTATTAATGGGCAATTGGGTTGTTTCCACAACTTTGCAATTGTAAGTTGTGCTGCTATAAACATTCGAGTGCAGGTATTTTTTGTAGTGTGTTCTTTGTTCTTTTGGGTAGATGCCCAGTGGTGGAATTGCTGGATCAAATGATAGATCTATTTGTATCGCTTTAAGGTATCTCCATATTGCTTTCCACAGAGGTTGAACTAGTTTGCAGTCCCACCAGCAGTGTAGGAGTGTTCCTATCTCTCCACATCCACACCAACATTTATTGTTTGGGGACATTTTGATAAAGGCCATTCTTATCAGAGATAAGTGATATCTCATTGCAGTTTTGATTTGCATTTCCTGGTTTCAAACTCCTGACCTTGAGCCATCCAGTTCGAAACCAGCCTGAGCAAGAGTGAGACCCCGTCTCTACTAAAAATAGAAAGAGATTAATTGGCCAACTAAAAACATATAGAAAAAGTTATCTGGGCATGGCGGCGCATGCCTGTAGTCCCAGCTACTCAGGAGGCCGAGGCAGGAGGATCGCTTGAGCCCAGGAGTTTGAGGTTGCTGTGAACTAGGCTGACACCATGGCACTCTAGCCCAGGCAACAGAGTGAGACTCTGTCTCAAAAATGAAAAAAAAAGTAAAGAGATTTTTTAATTTGCCTGCTTTTACATGAGAAAGGCGTTTTACTTCTGGATTTACTCATTTTGTCCCTGGAACCCCAACACCATGAGACACAACCATTAACATTGTGATGGCCATCCTTTCATTAACCTTTAGGCCATCCTTTATGCCTAAAAAGCCCCTCCCACATCCCCTCCATACACACATATTATTTCATATGAATGGACTTTAACAATAATATGGCCCTTTTAAAACGTGAGCACCTTCCCTTCATATTTGACCCCTCCCCAATGTATCTTTCAATAATCAATTCAGGCTGTATCTCTTCTATGGAATTCCTTTTAAACACTGCCTCCCAAGGCAAATTTCTCCTTAGTCCCTGGACCCTGTAGGTGCCTCTATCACGGTATCTACTTCATGACATTTTCTTCCTTCCTACCTTTTCAAAAACAGGGACCATGTTTTATCCCCACATTGTGTCCCTGGCATTTAGCATAGTGCCTGATACACTGTAGGCACTTAATAGATAATCAAAGAATCAATGAATGAACAAATGGATGAATAACTGAACTGCTATTTAAGATATACACAAAAAATTTAAAGGGTTCCTTTCTAAACTAGAAGGCACATCATAAAATTATTTTTGTTATCTATATTATAATTATATATAGACTTCACTAAAGCACATATAATTTTAAAGTATCCATATATAGTCAAATTCAAAATGTAAGCTTTGTGAAACCTCAAAAATATACTAATTGAGACTAATTCCATATGTTGTCAGAGGAAACTAATGAATCAAAGTTATTGGAGATTTCATGTGATAAGTTTGAGAGGAAAAGTTTCTCAATGAGGTTATAATACTAATTGGTAATATTCCTGCTATTTCACTCTTCTTGCAGAACAAAATCTGGTAGCCAAGATTAACTGGTGGGGTGGGAGGTGGGGGTCTTTCACAGAAAATAAATATGCAGTACTTCAAAAATTTTAACATACGTGGGAATCACCTGTAAATCATGTTAAAATACAGATTCTGATTGAATCAATTGGGGCGTTCTGAGGTTCTGCATTTCTAAGACGTGTCCTGTTATCCATTTTCCTAGTCCATTTTTTACCCTTTGAGAAGTAAGACAATAAAGAATAAGAAAAGGTACTATAATTGCTGTCAAATTCATTCCCAATACTGAATTACAGGCAATGTTCCAAGTCCTAGATCACCATGAATTTAACCACTGCCAATTAAAACTCCACTTATGGGACCAGTTTTATGAAAAGGAAAAATAAAGGTATATTTTGGCAATTAGTGTAATAGCAATCCCAAATGAACTTGAAATAGCTGAGCTCAAATACTTATTACTGCTTCACGCACCCTTCCAATTTCTTGAATGGTTTCCATGGAGAACTAATCTGAAACCAGAAAATATTACAAGATTTAATTTTGAAATACCATCACCTTTGCTACCAAAGAAAACATTCCATCCAGACAAGCATGTTTCTAGGATATCAAATTTAATGGAAGAACATGTAAAAAAAAAACAATCATTTTCTCCATGCAGCATAAACTCAGGGGCTATGAGCTCAACCAGGGCATTCCAGCTCAGCAGAACATAAGGATGAACGACCTCAAACGGAAATTTTCCCCTTCCTAAAGTGAGAGCACCCTCTACCTAAAAGGATGCATTGAACCCATAGATCAACTTGGAGAACTGATACCCAAACAATATTGAGTTTTCTAGTTCATAAGCATGGTCTAACCATTATTTAGGTTTTCTTTAATTTCTCTCAGCAATGTTTAAAGTTTTTTCTAAGTTTTGCATGTTTTTGGATATTATAGTAAATGATTTTTAAAATTTTAATATCTAATTGTTGCTAATACATCAAAGATACAATTGAATTTTGTATTTTGACTTTGTATCCTATGACCACGCTAAACTCATTTATTCTACCAACTTTTTAATAGAGTCTATAGGCATTTCTATGTATATAAGTATGTCATCTGTAAATTAAACCTTTTTTAATTATTCCTTTTACACCAGTATTCCTTTAATTTCTTTTTCTTGCCTTATTGTGCTACCTACAACCCCCAGACCAATGTTAAATAGAAAGCACGAGAGTGGCCATTCTTAATTTATTTCTGCTCCTACGGGAAAGCATTCAGTCTCTTACCATAAGTAAGATGCAATGGTGTTGAATTTTGTCAAGTGCTTGTTCTGCAGCTCTTGAAATGGTCATATGGTTTTCTCCTTTATTAGTAAATTACATGGATTATCAAATATTAAACACTTCAATTTTAATGTAAACCATACATGATACAAACACACATAGTTTATTTTATTTGCTATGTTTTTGTTACTTATTTTTATGTCTATTCATGAGAAATATTGACCTATAGTCTTCTCCCCCTTGTGTTGTCTTTGTTTGGCTATCAGAGTTATGCTGGCTTCATAAAATGGATTTAAAAATGGACCCTTTCTTCTATTATCTAGAAGAGTTTAAGATTGGTATGACTTCTTCCTTAAATATTTGTTTGAATTCAATAAGGAAGCAATCTGAGCCAGCAGTTTTCTTAGGAGGTTTTTAATTATGAGTTTAATTTTTATAGATATAATACTATTCACTTTTCTATTTTTAAGTCTCTGCTGGTAATGTGTATCTTTCAAGAAATTCATCCATTTCATGTCTATTATCTTTTTCCAATTTTCCTTTATAATCATTTTAATATCTATAAAATGAAAACAAATCTATAAAATATACAAAGATCTTTCACTCCTGGTATTGGTAATTTTACATCTTTCTATTTCAAATTAGTCTGAAAAGAGCCTTATCAACTTAATTTTTTTTTTCATAGAATAAGTATTTTTTTCTCAATTCTGTGCATGTTTTCTATTTCATTGACTTCTGCTCTTTATTAAATGTTTTCCCTCTACTTCAGGTTTTATTTTTTCTTCTTTTTTTCTAGCTTCCTAAGGTAGAAGCTTAGATCATTGATTTAAGAGCTTTCTTTTTTCTACAATATTTAAAACTAAGTTTCCCTCTAATCACTACTTGAGCTGTATCTAATTTCAATATGCTTTATTTCATTCACTTACAAATTTATAATTGCCCTTATAATTCTTCTTTGACACATGCATTACTTGTAAATTTGTGTTTAATTTCCAAATATTTAGACATGTTCCAGATATCTTTCTCTTATTTCTAACTAAATTTGTCTGTTTAGAAAATATACTCTGCAATATTTCAATCCTTCTAAATTTGAGACATTTTATGTCTCAGAATATGGTTTATTTTAGTGAATATTTTATGTGCATTTCAAGAGACTGTTCATTGTGGTGTTCTTGGGTAGAATGTTCTACAAATATCTATTAGGTGAAGTTGGTTAACAGTGTTATTTCAGTTCTGTCAGTTTTTAATTTGTGTATTTTGAAGTTGTGTTATTGGTTTATACTTATTTAATATTTTTTTCTGGGTGAATTTTCCCCTTTATTATGAAACAACCCATTTTATCCCTAACCATCTTCCTTTTGAAGTCTTTGTCTGTTATTAGTGTAGCCATGCTAGCTTTCTTATGTCAGGTCTACATGGTATATATTTTCCTATCCTTTTACTTTTAATGTATGTCTTCATAATTAAAGTGGGCTTCTCAAAGACAATATATAATTAAGCTTTACTTTTTCATCCAATTTGATATTTACCTTTTAACCAGGGGGGAAAAAATAACTTTTATCTTTACCCAGGCATTTACCATTTCATGTGTTCTTTACTCCCCGTTGTAGGTCCAAGTTTGTATCATTTTCCTTCCATCTGAAGAATTTTCTTTAACATTTCTCATAACACAGGTCTTCAGGCAGCTAATATTCTCAGCTTTTATTTCTGAAAAGGCTTTTTTTCTTTAATTTTTGAAGAATATTTTTGCTGGTTATAGAATTCTATATTGAAATCTTTTTCTTTCAGCACTTTAAAGATGCTTGTATAGTTTCTGACCAGAAGTCTGCTGTCATTATGTTGTATTAAATAACTAGTTTTCAGAAACTTGATTAGGCCTTGATGTGGTATGTGAAGATATAGAGATATAGATGTTTAATATTGAGTTTTGTTGAAGTCCTTGGATTTTTTTTTTTTTTGGTTTATAGTTTTCATCAAATTTTGAAAAATTTTCAAGCATTATTTCTTCAATTATATATTCTTTCCCTTACAGTATCTTTTTTAGACTCTTTGATATTGTTCTGTAAGTCATTAGGGCTCTGTTCATTTGTTTTCCAATTGTTTTTCTCTTTATTTCATGTTGGATAAATTCTATTGCTACGCCTTTGATCTCATTAACCTTTTCTTCTGCAGTGTCTAATTTTCTTTTATCCAGTGAAAATTTCATTTCAGATATTAGATTTTTCATTTATGGAAGTTATAGTTTTCCTATGTTTATTTCTCCTTTAAATACTTTACATAGTTTTAATTCCTTTTCTAATTATTGTCTAATTTCATCATCTTCGTCATTTGGGGGTCAATTTTTCTTGGCAATTTCCTGGTCTTGGGTCACATTTCCTGTTTCTTAGTAGGTATAGTAAACTTTCATTAAATACTGAGCTTTGTCATTATCAAGTTGAATATCTGAAGCTTTTTTGCCTTTTTAAAAGAGCATTGGCCTTTGTTTTGAAAGATCAGTTTGAGTTGTTTTTAAGCTTTAATGATTCTATTAATAGTATAGTCTTCATCCAAGAGATAGTTCAGATCTACTACCAAGGCATTGCCACTTTGCAGTCTCCACTGGATGCCTCAGATAACTACTCAGGAATGTTCACTTTGGCCGGAGTTTAAACATCACCTTGTCCTGTGTGAACTCTGGGAATTGTTCTGCTTACAACACACCAGACTTTTTTCATGTCGTATAGTTTCAATTTATACGTGTTTGGCCTAGCACTTAGCAAAGACTCAAGAGGACCCCTATACAGATTCCTAGAACTCTTTTTATCTTTATTTTCCCCTTTTCCAGAACTCTGGCCCCAAAATTCCAGCCCTCTCAGCTTCCCTGAACTTTGATCTCCATCTTCAATTCAATGAGGCCACCAGAGTGTTTTGGGCTCGTCTCCCAGTCTGAAATTTACTTTGTGGCTGAACAATGAGATCTTTAGGGTTTGTTTCTCTTCTCTCAAGGATCACAACTTTACACTGCCTGTTCTCCAATGTCTGAAAACAGTTGTGCTATATATTATGTCCAGTTTTCTAGTTGTTTATGGGGGAAGGTGATATTTGGTCATACTTTTTCATCACAGCCAAAAGTAGAAGTTTGGAGTACTTTTCTGTGAATGACACTGTGAGACTAGGCAGTGTGTTTAGAGGTCCAGATGATAAAATATGCCATCATACTGAGGTAAGGGGAATGCTCTCCATTCCTGTGAGGAACAATCATGGTTCCACTCGGTGACGACTGAAGGGAAGGCAATACCATTTTGTCACCTCCCCATGTTTTCCACTTTGGGGATGGAGCTAGTAACACTACCACTTTCTTCCAAAAGGAGCATGTAGGGCAGAGCATAGAGAGTGAGTACTAGACTCTCAGGAGCTGATGCTCAGGCAGATTCCTGCAGAAGAATGGCAATAAACAACAGCGACGGCACAAGATACTGGAGGAGGCCTCTCAGAAATTCTTGTGTTGCAAAGTAGGGAGGGGTGACCTACAAATGACTGGCTTATTTTTACAGCAGACTAGATCTCCAAAACATCCATTTTCAAAGCCATAATATATTGTCTTTTAGGTCTAGAAGCACTGGTAAATCTATGTAATCTTCAATACAAAAACATTTATTGAGCTCCTTCATGTACAATGAAAAAGTCCTTGTCACTGAAGTCCTCCAAGACTCTAGAGGGAAAGACAGCTGCATTACACCAATGTTGACAAGACTAAGGTGAAAGGAGAGCATAAAGAAGGAAGCATTTACAACAGTTTGGGTGGCAGCCAAACACATAACTCAAAACAGATTTCTCATTATAACATTCTGACTGCAGAAGAAGGTTACCAGGCCAGAAGAAATATAGTCAATTTGACGTATCCAATGAGGTATGGACAATGTTCTACTCATTTATTAGTCTCTAGTATAGTACTTTATCTCGTGTAAAAGACCAACCAATGAAGAGTCTTCTAGTATGCTCAGCACAACAATGGTGATATAAACACATTTCAATGCTCTAGTTATTAAACTACTCCCCTTCTTGATCATGAACTTCTCATAACTTCAAACATGAAGGTCTTAAATTAACCACCAGAACATGGTAAACCTCCAAGGAAATGCAATAGAAAATTAAAACTGAAAACAAACCCATTTTTAAGTATAATACTTTAAAGAAAACCCTAGGAAGTACAGCATTGAGCCCAGTGGCAAACTAGATAAATTCAAATGACCTGATATTAACCATCTGAACAAATCAAGCAAGTTTTCACATAGCTATTATCTCGGCTCAGTGGCATATCTTACATATCCCACAACACATCTGCTTCTTTATGGAAGCATACCATTAAAAACACAACAGCAAACCAATCTGCAAAGTCGACTATTCCCCGGCCACCCTATCTAATATTGCAAGCCTCCTCTCCCCTACCCCTGCACAACACATGAGTATGAGTGTGCGTGTGTGAGAGACAAAAGAATATCTGGAAATCAAAGTTGCTGTTTTTATTTACTCAGCAGCTATTGAACTCTGCTAAATATGCTTACCTCAATGGGAATTCCAAAGCACAATATTAATTCCCTCCCTAAATAATGGTTTTCAGCATGTGAAAGAGCAGAACTCAGCAGCAAAGAGAATGTGTTACTTAGAAGTGGGAGCACATTGATAGAAGCTGGCAATGTCCCTTGGGCAGTGAGATATAAGCCATGCCCCTTCTCACTTTCTTATAGATCCAACTCAATTTTGCGGTGTGCACAGTTGTGCTGAGCAGCACAGCCCATGCTAAATAAACCCATGCCTCTTGGAAGGTCAGCAGTTTTCTAGGGAACAAGGAAATGTGCTGCTAAAGATTATCTCATCAGCATGAGAATAAACTCAGTGCCCAACGAAAAAATTTAATTAAAACTGAATAATTACGTTTCCATATGCAGAGACTCAGGAAAGTCTGTAGGGAGGTGAATTTTCTTCCCTCTAGAGGACATATATTTGAATGTGCCCAAAATAGAAAAGGCAAACTGGAATACATATGCTTTAAATAGATGAAGTTCTTGTTACATATGAAGGAAAAAGTGTTTCAGCAGTGCTTCCTTTACTTCTCCGTTTCTTTTAGGATGTCAAGATGTTACCCATGTAAGTTCTGCAGTAAATGAATCTTCCCTGCCTTCTCCCTTTACCTTATGTTCAGCAAAGATAAATATCCTTTTAAAAATAAACTATTTATGCTTTACCGTACATGAAAGAACCCAGCCTCCAGTGGTTACCTACTATATGATTCCATTCATGTGACATCTCAGAAAAGACAAAAATGTAGGAACAGAAGACAGATAAGTGGTGGCCAGGTGTTAAGGGGGGAGGGAGAGCCTAAATGCACAGGGAGAGTGTGAAGGGATTCTTCTGCATGTTAAGTGTTCTGTATCTTGTCTACAGTGGTGGTTGTAGGAATCTAGGCATACATAAAAACTTATAGAACAGTACACTCCCCAAATTGAAATTTTACTATATAGAAAATTTATTGACTTAAAAATTGAGTGCCTATTTTGTACCAACACAACAAGATTCTCCTCACTGTAATGATGCTGATATTCAGCATCTCACCTAGAATGTCAATCAGCATTGTTAAAGCATTACCGTAGCAGCATTATTTCCAGTATCATTACAACATTGTTATTTCAGTGTCACCTAAACTTCCTAAGCCTCTTGACTAAGTAGTGTAACTCAAACAAATTAATGGCATAAGCATCCAATTTTCCCATTTTCTTGACTTCCACTTCATTTCTCTAGCTTTTTGGGTGACTATTTTTAAATACATAACTAGCAAGATACATAAATAACAAGATATTTTTGTTCTCTTATACCAAAAAGCTATGTCTCACCACAAATTCTCTTCATTTTCTTCACTCTTCTTTAAAAGAATAACCAGAAACTACGAAAAAATTATATCATTTGCACATTTTTGAGACATGGTTTTTTTATCAAACTACTTGATATCAATGGCACCCGGACATAGTCTAAAGACTTGCATACGTTGTTCCTTCCCTCATGACATGTCTCTGGTGTCCTTCCCTTTTGCCAATTTCAAGTTGTTAATAAAATATCAAGTATGACATTTTATTTTTGAATATACCCTATTGCCATATACAGTTTTCACACCCAGAGTCGGCATCAGAGAGCAAAGACTTCTCACTTCTGTTGATGATGGATCCTGACATCCATGGCTCTTTCTAAGCCTTTCCTGGGGTGAGTGTTTTCTCTTTTGCTGTGTTTCTGGGAATAGGAGTGTCCACACTGTCTCTTCCCTAACTCCTCTAAATCCTGTACTGACAGCAAATCCCTAATGAAAACCTCAAGAGGAGAAACTATGTTCTCAAGGCATGCCTTAGAGATCTCACTAACGATCTCCACATTTGCCACAGCTGGCTCTGAGCGCCTACTGTTTGCAACTCTGTCCTGAGAACAGTATATTCCTACCTCTTCCCAGTCGTCCTCCACCCCTTGCTATCTTGTCTTTGTCCTTCATGGTGACTCTGTGTATTTACTTTATCACAGACTGAACTTTTCTTGAAGGCTTCCCTGGCCCGCCCTCTGTTCCCACCTCCCCAGTCCCTAGCACTGGCTGGGTCTTGATCTGAGACTTCCTCTGGAGACCTTGCCTACATTTCCCAGCATGCACCAATGGAAAGTCCATCTTATTTTTCTTCCAGATCCTCAGTTATACTCTCCAAAGAAGCATCTTCAATGATTTCTTGGGTATTCTTGCAGAACCTTCCCTGTATTTACATGCTCTACATACATACCTTTGGAAAACACCCTTATGAATAGAAGAATATTATTCATGTTGTCCTGTGATTTGCATTTTGCTTCATATACTTGTCCTTATATTTCAAAATAACTATATCCACTTTCTTTTTTAATAGCATGATTGGAATATACCATAGCTTATTAATCAAATCTTTAAGTTGTTTGCATTTTTTGTTAGCATCATAAACTATGGTGCAGTGAACATCCTTGTTACTTACATTTCTGCAAACACATGCAACTATAATTGTAGAAAAAAATTGAGGCGGAATTAATTGCTGGGTCAACACTTTCACTGTCAACAATTTCACCAAATTGTCCTCTCAAAATAGGGTATCAATTTATATTTCTACCAAAAGGACGAGAGTTCCTGATTTATATTCCTGTTCCAAGCCTACGTATTAATATTATCAAACTTTTAAATCTTCTCTCATAGATTTTATAAAATTATCTCATTGTTTTATTAGTGAGATCCACATGTTTATATATGATTGTGCCCAGTTCATATCTTCTGGGAGCTATGTTTTTGGCCTACTTTGATGGTTTAGGTCGTCTCTCAGACACGCTGAGTTGGCAAAAGGCTCGCCCACAGGGAGGTGCAGGCTCTATTCTGCCTCCATAAACCCAAACAAGGCTGCCCCCATTTCTGCTTTCAGCTGACCTCCAGGGCAGCAGCAGGGCCACTTCTAGCCTGAGCCAGCCACCACCCCTCTGGCACTTCCACCAGAAACAAGGCAAAAGGACTCCTCCCTTAAGTTTGGTTCCCCAAACTTAAAGGGAAGGGCAGGTCCCACCATCCCCCCAGAGCAAGTCAGAGGAGACCTGGGGGGCACAGTCCCCCAACATAACTTTCCTCTCGCTGGGATCCCTTTCCTCCCCTCACCCCAGGTGTGAGACTCTTATCTGGCCTGGGCAGAGGCTGTGGAAGATTAATTGAATCATGTGCTGGGACCAGTTTGTTGAATAAACAGGAGTCATGAAATCCAAATACAGCTTTGTTTTTGTTTTCCCATCCTTTTATTCTGTGAGGATCATCTTCTCCCAGGATAAAAATTCTAGGAGTCCTTTGGATTTAGGAGCTTCTGTTTCGTATTGTATATATTCCTACAGTCATTTTAAGTCACAAATGCCATCTCGCCGCCTTTCGATCATCAAAGTGTCCAGTCCTGGTGACAGTCTAAGCCCCCCCACCCAGCCCCGAATCTCCTGCCCTGCCCATGCTGGGCTGCTTCAGCCAGAGCCTAGAGGCGGGTGTGGTCCTTCTGTCCTGTCCCCCTCCTCCCCTCCCCCTCTCCCTTCCCCCCTCCTCCCCTCCCCCCTTCAGACTCCCTGCCTATAGCCCCGCTCCCTGTCAGGCAGGGAGGAGACGTAAGGGGCACCTAGGCCAGGCAGCTTCAGGCTCTCAGAACTGACACTTTTCCAGCTGGCATCGGGAGTGAGAAAACAAGCAACTGAAGCGTTTTCTTCGTGGGCTGTCCCGCAGGTCGCCTAAGCCAGCTCCCGTAACCCCAGAGGATGTGGCTCTGCTCCTAGTGGGCCCTGCGCTTCTTCCCCCAAGCCTCCCACCTCTTTGGCTGAGGCCTTCAGCCGTCTGCCGCCCCTGGCCTCTCCCCGTGGGGACGTCACCTGCTCTGGGCAGCGGCAGGTCCACGCAGCAGCACACACACAGGCCCGAGTCCACCTCTCAATTCCCCGCAGGAGTGCGGTCGCCACTGTGGCTGTCCCCCAGCATCGGGACTTCAGTCCTCTGCTGCGCCAACTGCTGGAAATTCAGTCCCAGGTTCTCCACAGGGTCCTCTTAAAGACTAGCTGGACGTTGGTTAAGGTGGAGAAAACAGCCAGAACTTGTAGTCCCAGCTATCTGGGAGACAGAGGATCGGTTGAGCCCAGGAGTTCAAGGCTACAGTAAACTGTGATCTGATCACTGCACTCCCTCCTGGGTGACAAAGTGAGACCCTGTCTCAAAAAAAACGGTGGAAGAAACGTGATGGGCTTTAGGACACACTACCTCAAAATATGGTACCTTGACAATTGGGAAAACTGCAGAAAAAGGAAGGTCTCTGTGACTTTCTTCTGCCCTTCTCCCCTGAAGCCCAAAAACCTAGAAAAGAATTTTCTGACTTTCCCCTGAAGTAGGTCATAAGACCCTCATGTGCGAGGTGCCCATCCTATACCCAAAGGAAAGGGCCAGCTTATCTCTGAGGACATAAGGACACAGAAGTAGCTGAACAAATGGACCTTGATCAGTTCCACCCAGTTTATTACTGTTGGATGATACTTTTGTCCAATCATACCTCTCAACAATCCGCTTCTGCCTCAAACCTAGCATAAGAAATGCACAGGTTTCTCTGTTTCTTTGGGCCTTCATTTCCAAAAGGCTCCCCTGTCA
The DNA here is from genome assembly GCA_008750895.1 of Mirza zaza. Taxonomy (NCBI): domain Eukaryota; kingdom Metazoa; phylum Chordata; class Mammalia; order Primates; family Cheirogaleidae; genus Mirza; species Mirza zaza. Next base: position 99,032 of record VSMD01045723.1, read on the forward strand.
TGTAAAACTTATGTATGCAGATAAACATGTATGCTTTTCTCTTGTTAATCTGTCTTATAGTTACCTCAGACCAGAACCTACTGATGGGAAGAAAAGATACTTCTTTCCCCTACACAGGTTTTATTCCAGAAAGAGCCAGAGCTCCCTTTCAGTGTGCACAGAGGTGCCTGGGCATTTTAAAGGGGGAATGAGGGGAGTAAGGAGGGCGAGCCAGGACTTGAGCCAGAGACTAGAGTCAAAAATACAAAAAGCCAGTAAGAGGGTTTTTCAAAGCAAAAGCCGCTTGGCTATCATGTGTGCCAACCTCATTTATGGGAGTCAGCTTCTGCCCTGCAAAGAGACTGGGAGACAAAGGCCCTCTCCTTCCTGAGGATGACATTTCAAAGGGATGGCTTTCAGGTTTTTTGAGAAAAACACTCCTGGGTCCTAGGAGATACAATACTTCCCAAAGGGACAAAGGAAGCTTTTACAATCGTAAGCTTTTTTTTTTTTTTTTTTTTTTTTAGTAAATGTGCTAAGAAAGGGAGGTCAGGAGCCCATGGTCAGGTGTTGGCTGGAACAAATGGAAAATTCTTTTCACAGCCTTGACCTTTTCCACAGGGAAACTTAAGGGTGTGGGAGGACATCCTAGGGACACAGCCTTGGGCTGCTAAAAGCCATGGCAGAGTTTGGTCAAATCCGTCAGTGTAGGGCTTTGGATGGATTCCTTCCAGCAGACAGTTTTCACAGTTCTTAGCAGACACTCCCTGCCGTGGAGAGGATATATAGTACAAAGTACAGCTTGCTCCAAATATATCCTCCTCGCAAAATTCTTTCAGCCCTTTCTTACGTTCTTTACCTCACTGCAGGGTCTGCATGTCCCTCCCTCTGTTCATAAGACTATGGGGAGGGATCTGTCTCACACACACAATGGGATTCTGTATCTAGCTCATTGATGCCTCAGTGGAAACAGCACACAGAGCACAATTCCAACGTCCTGTCACACTGGCAAACCCATGACTCAGAAAATTCTAAGAATTGGGCCACTGGGAGCTCAAAAGCCAAAAAACATAAACATCAGCCTCTTTCATTTCTCAATTTTGGTTGTAGTCTCTCACCAAAGAACAAGGTCTTATGTGAAATAAGATGGGTGATGGGGCAAACCAAAGATATTTCAGAGAAAGGAATACAAACACCTAAATCAATATGCTACATGTCATTTCAACAGATGGGTCTTTTGCATACCAAGCACCCAGCCCAGTATCTGACCCACAAGAAATGCTCAATGAATGAATAAGCAGACCCTGTTTATGAGTAATATAGTTCTTTTTTATGCTGAAATGCAATAAATCATCTAATATCTGAATATATTAGTTTATTTTAAAATAGCAATTATAATTTGATTTATTATGTTTATGACATTTTGAAAATCCTAAAGTAAATTAGGAAGTAAATTCACCTATAATCCTGCCATTCAGAAATCATTGTTAACATTTTATATACCTATATATTAAAATAAAAAATCCTAAGGTAAATTATACAATATTGCATTTACATAGGCAGAAAATCATCTGTCCTCCATGGATGCTATGGCCTTTTTTTGAAAGTATGACTTTGCTTGTTTGCTGTTTCAGCTCAATTTCTAAGTCCTGCAGGACTAGTCAGATTTTGCCACAATACTGCATAACAGCCAACCATCATTTTTAAAAATTTTTTATTTCAGCATATTATGGGGATACAAATGTTTAGGTTATGTGTATTGCCCTTGCCCCAACTGAGTCAGAGCTTCAAGTGTGTCCAACCCCCAGATGGTGTGCATCATACTAATTATATATGTACATACCCATCCCCTTTTCCCCATTCCCATCTGCCCAACACCCAATGAATGCTATTACTGTATGTGCACTTAAATGTTGATCAGTTAATACCACTTTGATGGTGAGTACATGGGGTGCTTGTTTTTCCATTCTTGGGATACTTCACTTAATAGAATGCATTCTTGTTCACATGCCTACAGGGACAGGTCTACTAGTCACAACTGCACATGGGGGCCTGACTCCTGGCTGCAGATTTGGTCAGATGTGTTCCACATGTCTCTATATCTCAAGCCTTTACTTGCTTCATGTCCACTAATATCTCATTGGCCAAAACCACTCACACAGCCAAACCAACATCAATAGAGCAAAGAGAGAAACAGTTGTCCCTCGGTATACTCAAGGGATAGGTTCCAGGACTGCCTGTGTTTACCCAAATCCATGCATACTTAAGTTCTAGAGTCAGAACCTGCATATAGGAAAAGTTGGTGTTCCATGTACTCAAATTTTACAACCCAAGAATACTGTATCTTTGATTTGTGCGTTTGGTTGAAAAAAATCTGCATGTAAGTGAACCTTCCAAGTTCAAACCTGTGTTGTTCAAGAGTCAACTGTATTCTGCTTTTGGTGAGATTAACTGTAATTTATATGGAAAAGGCAGTCACATGGAAGTCACATGGAAGAAGTCACATGGAAAAAGTCACATGGAAAATATTGGGAATAATAATCCAATCTACCCCAGGCCTAAACACTCTTATTTATAGTTGGCTCTCCAAATCTGAGGGTTCTGCATGAGTGGATTCAACCAACTGGATCAAAAACATTTGGGGAAAAATAATATAAATAATAGTGTAGCAAATATTTATATAACATTTACATTGTAATAGGTTTTGTAAGTTATCTAGAGATGATTTTAAAGTATACAGGAGGATATGTGTAGGTTATATTAAACGATGCCATTTTATATCAGGGACATCAACTTCCCAGACTTTAGTATATTTGTGAGGTCCTGAAATTAATCCCCCAAAAAGACACATAAGAACAACTGTATTTCATTGTGTTAATAGTTAGGTCTAGAGTATTCATTGATTTGTTAAAATGCTTCATGGTAAACAACAAACTATAATACTTAGCATGGGCTTGGAAGACATTCTGATTACACTAAAGACTATAATTTCTCTTAAGAAAATAAAGTACAAATCTTCCACGGTCTGTACTTAATGTGATGCATTCATTCTCATTTGTATACTTTTTAATTCCTTTGATTGGAATGTTCCATTGACCTTTTTTGTTTCCATGTGTGTCACTTAATTTAGGAGCCACCTTTTTCCAGATGTTAGTAGAGCTGAAAAGGAATAGCTCTCTCCCATTTCTATTAAATATATCTGAAATCTTTCTATCATGACTCTTAGGGAAAATCAATGTTTTTATGTTAAAATTCCCCTATATTTCTAATACATATCTAATTTCTTATTAAAATACAATGGTCCCCCCTTATGCATGGTTTCATTTTCTTCAGTTTCAGTTACTCATGGAGTCAACCGAGGTCTGAAAATAGATGAGTACAGTACAACATGAGAAAGAGACCACATTCACATCTTTTATTACAGCATATTGTTATAATTATTCTATTTTATAATTACTGTGCTTAATTTACAAACTGAACTTTATCATAGGAATTTATGTATAGGAAAAATATATAGTCTATGTGTAGGGTTCAGTACTCTCCATGGTTTCAGGCATTTGTTGTGAGTCTTGGAACATATCCCTAATCTCTACTAATAAAGGGAACTACTGTATCCCTGCATTTCGTTATAGACTTTTTCTCTTAAGCATATAATGTAAAATTAAAAGTTTTCTTTTATATTCTTTAACAGATCCCAGTAATATAAAATATCATATTACTGGGATATTTCTATATCCCAGTAATATAAAATATTCTTAACATATGCTTTTATAAAGTGAGTAAGAAATAGCCCTGTTGTCGTATTGCCTAATGTCAATTGTGTCATATCGTTTTAGAATGATAGGTTATCTTTGGAGGTTATCTTTTTTCCCCTCTAAGTCTGCCCAAACAATCATATAAACCAAAAAATTTCTTGCAACAATGACATAACTATCATCACAATTGATCCTTTCAGCTATTTTCCAAGTGCAGTAACTAGGTGTTTTGATTTATGTCACATATGCAGGTGGTTTCATTTTCCTGTTTCTATCCAGGATGATGATGTGTGTACAGAGCCCCAGTGAGCACATGCTCTTTGAGACTAAATTACTTCTTGATAAAGTGGAGATGAGAAGGAGCATTAACTCATTTATGCTGCTGGGAGAGCACGATCTAATAGTGAACTCCTCAACTAGGGACTATGTGACCCCAACCTGGAGTGGATTGGGGAATCCTCACTAGAGGATTACATTTAGTTGTCACAATAACTGGAGTCTGCCACTGGCATTTTAATCCTGGGAGTCAGAAATGGTAACTTATGTACAGAAATCATCCCACACTACAAAGAAGTATCCAAACCAAAATGCCAATTGTGCCCTGTGTTGAAATACTGACTTAGTGGAGTGTAGCCTATATTCGTCAAGATATTTAGTTGCAAACAAGGGAACCAGCTTTAGCTAGTTTAAGTGGGAAAGGAACTTATTAAAGAATACTTGGTAGCTCACAGAATCCCCAGATGGCCCAAAGAATCAGGCCAAATGGCTAAGCAGGAACGATGACCCATTACACTGCCAGCTGCTTTGGGGAGCCCTGTTGCCACTCCCCTCTGCCAATTTGTCCTACCTACACAGAGTGTGTGATACCCTAGATAGGACCTTTGCCCACTACTGCTTCTGAGGGCTGGATATCTCTCCACCATCCTCACCAGAATGAATGGATTCCATGCAGGGTTTCTCTCTTACTTGGTGGAGCCCAGGTCACATGTCTGAACCCTAGTGACATAGAAAACTGAGACGCTGAGTTCCTGGCCTCTATCCTGGGGAAGCAGGACTCACAAGGTCAGAAGCTGTGCAAACAAAGGTGTTCAGAAGATGCTAAAGCAGTCACTTAAGTATGACAAATGTCCACCAAATCACCAAAAGCCCTTGTCACATGCCTCTCCCTACAGGCACTTTACCAAGCATGGAGCTGGTAAAAATATCTTCTAAATTTGTCTTCCAGAATCTTAAAAAGATATGCTTAGTTTCTCCCCACTGTTGCATATTCATGCCATTTTCTCTACCTCAATTAGCATATCAGATATTTTTTGGATTGGTGCATATGTATCATTTTCACTGCTTTCCTCAGCAATGTAATTCCTTTCCAGCTGTAAACTCCTACTTCTTTGCCCTCTCACCTCATACAACTTTCTATATCCCATGAGTGTTTTCAAAAAACAATGTTTTGAAACTGTGGGTAAGATAACATATGTGCCTTAAAAAAAAAAAAAATCAGTGAAGAAACTATAGCATCCTTTGGTTCAAAGATATTGCTATGGTGACATTGTGCCCAAGTGGTCTTTGGCAGGAATTGGTAGGAAATAATTTGAAGTGTTGCACTAATTTGCTATATTTTTACCTAAGAAGCAGCACTGCATATACCATACAGCTGCTTAAGTTGGCAGGACTGCAGGCAGGACTTTGTCACTTTTCAAAGATGGGGCAGAGGACATACCACATATATAGGGCAGTGTCACATGATAGGAGCTTTTCAGAATTAATTTGGACCATTAAAGGGAAAGCAACATAGGTTTACTGGAAACAATGAATCAATTTCTCAGTTTCATTGTTCCTTTGACATTATAACAGAACTTCATGGTCTTCTGATAGGTGACTAATGATGGAATATGTGGAGGAATAAATACTGCAGTTTATATTTTAAAATCATCCCAAATTGCCTTAATTTATCACTTACATTTAGTAGATTCAAATAAGTAGTTTTGAGCAGATTACACTGGAGATGATAATAGCACCTTCCTTTAAAAGCTCTCAAATTGTCTTATACACAAGCCTATTATCCCCAAAACCATGATCCAGGGAACGAAGTGTTGTAGCTAGTATCACAATTTTAAATTCACCAACTCCAAGTGAAGTACTTGAATGTTCATTTTTACTGTGGATAAAATAATCTCAGGGTGTGTCTTATTAGCATATATGCTGCTATCAGATTCACATAGGGACCTGGAAACTTTTTATAAATACACTGAGTTTATTTTTATATAAATTCTATATACCTGGAAAAACTGGAATTCAGGAATGCATCTGTAATTTACTTAAAGATAAAATTATAGGTGAGAGTTGAAAGTGTTGGAAAACAATGATAGGTTGTCCATTTATCAATTTATGTTTGGAGAATACTGTAAGTTTGTTGTCTTTGCTTGTAAAATGAAATAAATTCTTTGTTACATAATATGGTAGCTGGTTTATGCATCTATGATTGAACACAGAGGTGCAAACATATCTTTTTGGTCATATGCCTGAAATGACATCTAGCATATCAAATCAAACTGCTTTAATTACCTCCTTATGGGAACATCTGGTTTCTAGAATGGGAAGTAACACATTTGGGATTTTGGAATGAATAATTTGAATTTTAAAATCCTAAAAATTAAGATCTTTTTAACTTAAATTTCAATTAAAATTAAAATTTACTAGATATATTAGTAATTATAACTATAATATTTACTAGTATATTAAAGGCCTATAGTTAGCACTAAGAGGTAAACTGATACAATGATATTAATAACAAGATTCTATAAATGAGACCAAGTTCAAAGCTGACAGAATCTTGTCCTGCTGTTGAAAATATTACTTTTTGATATCCTTTAAAATATTGATATAGGATCTACTATTTTTCCACTCATCTCAACTGTTGGAATGTGTTTAAAAATGTGCATATGTGCCACTGGGCCTCCTTACATGAAACTGACAACCCACACAAGCAAACCGGAACATAAAGGCCTCTCGTTGCCAACCGATGGAAGAGTGGGGCCCCAAAACGAAGGCCGCACACAGCGGTAGCTGAGACAGTGGCATTAGCATAAATAGCATGGCAGTATAGTCACAACGAGAACTGCTATAGGGTCCTTAGAAATCACCTCACCAAACTCCCAAATTACAGAGTGGGAAGTGTGATACTCAGAAAAATGAATCAGTTTGCTCAAGATGACATATTAGTAAGTACAAGTCTAAAAGACATAGTCTGTCTCCTAGCCTAAGCCAGCCACCCTGTCACCAACCATGCAGTCTCCCTGTCAGAAGACAAGGGTATACAACATACAGTATCAACTTAGGACTACTCACTCTGGCTATGTGACCCAACAAGCAATTATTCTGTAACTCTGATTAACAAGAATAAAGTCATTTTGAACATTGCAGATCCTAAACTTAGATTTTTACAAATTAGTGTCTTTAAAAAAAAGAAAGACAACTTATACTTTCCATTGTTTACATAAATCTGCTTAAATGGATATTTCATTGGTAAGGATTAGAATCCTTAATCCCTAAATTAAGTATCTGGGTTTTCGTGGTTTCTTTCCCCAGCTCTATCACATCAGCTGATCACTCTTACATGCTCATAGAAATTAAGGCTGCAAAGGATCTGACTTACTCAAAAGAAAGTGACTTTCCCTTTGGTACACATCCTTAATTTGTGAAACATATTGTACTTGGTGGAGAGAGGAAGTGTTACATTGTGGAAAGAGTGTCGGCTTTGAAGTAGAACAGATCCAAGTTTAAATTAGTCCAAAGTTTATTAGTTTTATGACCTTGGGCCATTTAACCATATATGGCCCCAATTTCCTAATCTGCAAAAACACTAATTACTTCCTAACAGGTTCACTGAAGGGAAGAAATTTAATCATGAGCTAAAATCACCTGGCACACAGCCTGGGCCCTAGCAGGTATTTAACAATGGAAATTATGATTCGCAAATAAAGTAACAATAAGACATGTAACTCCAAATTGAAAAAAGTATATTAGCCTTTCAAATTATTCAGATGGATTGGGAATAGCTCTTTGAGGATAAGATATTTATAGATATGATGAAAAGTGCTCTCTCTGGAAATACTATTAACTTAGATTATGGGATGGGGCACATTGACATAGAGCCCTGGGTTATAGTTAGGTCCAGTTCCCTAATAGCCATGGCCTTTGGATAAGGCATTCCACCTCTTGGAGTCTGTTTGCTTGTTGGAAAAACAAGGCAAGACCAAAAATACTTCTGTTTCCTACTTTAAGGATTTATTAATAAGGAAGGCATCTACAAACAATAAAACCCATCTGTTGAAGGGAGTTTTGTGGCAAGCAGCTCCCAGGTTTCTGCACCTAAGTGGATCTACTATTTTCATCTTTGCTATTAATGTCACTTCAGTGACGGACACATTCTTAGCTGTTTGTTATTTAAAATTTTTTTGAATGTAAAGTTCTATTGTGAATTCTCTGTGAAGCTGACTGATTTAAAATGATTTAAAAGTCTAAAGTTGAGGTGCTTTGACAACTGTGCTATCCTAGCATGAAGGACAGGTGAAGAAACACTGAAACTATCAGAGCTCCTGTCCATGACTTCATTACACAAACACAGATCCAATAACTTCCAAGAGAAAAAAAAATGAGGAAAGGCAACAAGGGAAAACAATACATTTATTAAGAGGCATGAAAATGCATAAACTCATTTATAAATAAATGCAGTATAATTTGCCCAGTGAAAAAATAGCTAAAATCCATGAGTAAACTGGATTTTATATTTGAAATGATTACATATTTGATCTTCAATAACTTCCCCCTCCATCATGATCTATTGGTAGCAGCAATTTTACAATGACTATAGAAAAAGCTGTTAACAATAATCATCATAATTGGGGAATTTTTTTCAAGAGTGCTCTTTAAAAATAAACCAGTGCAAACAAATTCAAATTACAAGGGATATGATAAAACCTGGAGCTCATCTTCAAAAAAGTAGAAAATAAAAATCCCAAACATTTATTCATTAAGAAATGAAAAAGCAAACTACATTTTGATCTGTGAAAAATAATATATGGATATTATAAAACATTCCTAACCAGTGATTGCAATAATTACACTTATAAATGTTCGTTCAAGTACTAATGTTCAATAAACATTCAAATTTTCATTAAAAGTAACACTAGATGTAGACGGGCCTGAACAGTGCTGTTTTTAACAACAATCATGTTAACAGGAAGCAAATGACCCTTAAATACTGTTGTTGGCTTTTTTGTCTGTAAATGATTTTTTTCACAGTCTATATTTTTATCTGCAAGGACCCGAGAAACATCTCACAAAACAGCTAATAAAGAAGTCATTTCTATAAAACAACTATCAATATAACAGAAAACAGACATTCTTACAACACAAGTTTAGATCAGAAAGTAATAGGGCTGAATCAGTTTTCTTTGGCAAGAAATTAATTCCTTACCAAATGTCGGTTTGCTGTTGTGTAGACACTGTCAGAACGCTTCTTTGGTATTTACCAAAGAGTTATTTAATAAGCTGAAAAGATTTCACAAACTGTTGCCATAATAGCAATGTAGAGCTTATGTCAAAGTCATGCCAGAATCAACATCATTTGCCTGATTACTGTTGTTAATGAGTCTTCCTTCAAATAGCTCCTTCCTAATTTTGTCCTGAGTCTCAGGTTTTAATAAAAGTTCCTTTATCTGTTTCACTTTGGACTTCAGAGCCATCCTTTCTTGATGCAGTACTTCATTAATTAAGTCTTGAATTCCAATAGGTTTCTTGCCTAAGAAAAAAAAATTATATAATACATTTAAAGTACAAATGCCAATGAAAAACATTAACTATGGCACACTGACGTATCAAAATTAAGGTTAAAAAAAACCTTTAAAATGTTGCCCACACTTTATAGAAAAGGTTGCATTTCACCAAAAATATATCATTTACATGAGACATAATTTACTATAAATAAAGATCACTGCATAGCAAGAGCACATTTAGGACAAACATGAAACGTGGACTAGTACAGATGATCATTTCAACAGTGATTATTTTAAACTTAGCACTTGATAGCTGTGTGTGAGAGTTTTGGCCTCAGATAAAGTAGTCAAATGCCCTGCTAGTCAGTATAAATGGCAGTATTCTGTTTATGGCAAGGCCTCTTCCATGGCCCTGTGTCCAGGAGGCATAACCCAAGCCCCCTCTCCCTCGTGCCTGGCCGAGCGGAAGTGAAACTTGAGACATTCTTCTTTCATAGAGTAATTTCCTCTGCCAGTCCCAGCACTCCATTCCTCCTCTGTCATGTTTCAGAAATGCAAACACATCGATCACGAAAACATTAGGCAATCTCCACGGACTGGACGAGAGAAACTTAGCACATGGCGAGTCAGTCTCTAGACTCAGCAGAGGGGAGCGGGGATGCTTTTCACGGAGCAGCAGGAGCCTGGTTCTGGTTCAGGACTCATTTCCTGTTCTCGCTGTCACTGCCATTCCGATCAGCCTCCTCGGTTTTCACAGAGCTCCCCTCCCCTGGCTTGTTTTTATTCTGTGTCTCATCCAGATACTGCTGGACGGCCTTGAGCACTGCGTTCTCCACCAGCCTCTTACTGAGCCTTACCAGTTCCGCATCATCGGGCTCCCCTCCGTTCTTTTCACCTACATTCCACAATAGAGAAGAGAGGTCACTGAGATCACATTGCCACAGAAACTCAGCATGCAGGGGCCGGCTAGTTCCGTTAGATTAAAAAGAGCAAGTGTCCTTCAACTTAGTAAATTGGATCTATAAATCCAAGAATAGTGGGTTGGCTTTTCGTTTGGTATTTGCACAATTGGGAGCCTGCCTATTGCTGAAGCCTTCAGATTGAAAAAGTAGAGTCCCAATCTAGAAATGCTCTACCTACCAATGCTGCAAGCTTGCCATTTATGCTTGGAAGTTTTGTTCTCTCATCCAAGGCTAATTGCTACTATAACGTCCATGTGCCCACTACCTGCAGCATCAGACGTGTGAATTCGCCAAGTAGATCTACCTCTGCTTTTCCTTCTCCAATGCCAAATAGCAGGTGGTCAAGATTTCCTACCATTCCATTACTTCAGATTGCTAATTTTAAAATGTTTGGCCTATAGATTGGTTGTTTAATAAAGTCTCAGCATTCCCACGATGACAAAAGCAGTTACTACTGCTAGGAACTGGTTTAAAATAAGCTTGTAAGACTAATACTCTTTTTCATCTCAGTGCTATTGCTGCAATTTAAGAAAGAGGAAATTCTCCAAAGAACAGTTTGGGTTATGATGGTAAATTACTAGATGTTAATATTTTATGGTCATTTTGTTTCCGTATGAGTGATGTTCCTGGTCTAATCACTCTATCTTTCATTCTACTGTAAAAGAGCTGGTTCCCATCTATTCTCACGCTACATATTTCCCAGTCACTCCCTTCCTTGTCTCCCTTAGCTGGAGAAAGGAACTAAGGGGCCCTTTTCCCATGTCCATTCAGCACTCTCCTTCCACTGAGCTGTGGACCCAGAAGGCAGATGGTTGGAGGCAAAGAAGTCACCAGAATGCCCACACATTAAGATCAGCTCCATTCTGGAAAATCACCTAAGGGCTCCAGAAGGCAAAGCCACTGTGGCACTTGCATCTTTCAGTCTGGGACAGGCAGATACAAAGGGTGTGCGCTGGAAGATGGACATTATTTTCTATCCTCATATGTAACAGGGATTGAAGAACAGAATTGGCTATGCCAAGGGTGAAAACTGGCCCCCAATCCTTCGGAGCCCACTGCTCATATGTAACACACATCCAGAACCAATTCCACTTACAACCACCCCCATCATTCCTAGTGACATCTGAAGCAGAAAATGGGGTGAGATCCATCTAGAGAGGATAACAGTAGGGAACCTTAGCAGCTGCCTTCCGCTCAGATGAGGCAATATGGCACCTCAGACCAAAAGTCCAAGATAGAACATTTGCAGTGCAAAATACGTTTAGAAATGAGTACACTTCAACTCATTTATAACTATATAGAACTTACTAAACATATGTTAGGATAGTATTAAAAGAGATTCACTACTGATACCACTTTGGGGGCAAGTTAACAGTATATATTACTAAGAATGAATGCGTATACTCCCTAATATTTAAAGGGCTTTTATCTCGATCTTACAATAGTGTTGATACTGTATAGATGGCACCTCCAAATGCATAACCTGGAACTATTTGTACAATAGCTCTTCAAATTTAAAAGGGAAACTCAAACTGCAAATTAATACTTTTTAAGCACCCTTCACGACACTGTAAATGACTCTCTGCATCTGCCATCCCAGTCGTGCTATGCCACAAGGCCAGAGACTGCATATCTAGGGGCTGTTTCTGAACCTATCAGCTTCCTCATTGGTAAGGTAATAGGGTTGTATTTGAGTCCAATTAATAACTCAATCTCCAAGATCCCTCCTAGGTCTAATATTACATACTTCTGTGATTTCTATCAGTCCACATTCAAGTGTCCCTATTACTTTAAACATTAAGAGACCTAAAACACAAAAATATTCCCACAGAAAGATAATTCCTCCTCCTGACTATCCTATGTTTGTTTATGCATTTACTATCCAAGTCAATCATGCTCAAAACAAGATGGTCACTATGTTTGACGCTTTCCTTTCCCTCGTCAACCCACTTAGTTACCAAGCCTTGTCGATGTGCACTTCAGTTTCCTCCTCCTTCAGTGCATCTGGTCTAACACCTCTAGATTAATATTTCTAAAACATCCCTTTCACTCTCCACTCTACAGGGAAACCTAAACCTGTCTTCCAACACTTTCTAAAATTTGCCTTCCCAGCCGGATCGCCCACTATTGCCACATGACTGTCAGCCTCTGACATCTCCTCAGGAGCCTGCACACCATTCCCTAGATCTAGACAGCCCTCCCTCTCTCTCTGCAATTAAAATCCCACCTACTGCATGAAGCCTTCCCTGACTAGCCCAGCTGGAAGCGCAGGAGCCTTCACTGGATTCTGGCAACTCTAACTGCATGGCCATTTGGCCATTCATTCAACAAGTGTGCACTGAGGATCCATATGCCTGGAACTCTTCCAGCCTTACAATGATACAGCAGTGAGCAAAGCAACACCCCACTGGTTTTCTATTCTTAATTCCTTTACAAATTATGAGCATTGTGTATTAATGTATTTATTCAACACTACTGATTCATTATCTGCTCTGCTATTAATAAAAACAGTTGTGAGTGCAGAAAGTACATCTTATGTTTCTCAATCATCTCCCCTTCTGCTAACATATGGCATAGTTCATTGGCTTAATAAATATTTGTTAGTCGAGAGAATAGCTGAAGTCCTTGAAGGCAGTAACAACCTTTTTAAATGTTACTATCTTCCTACAAGGAGATTATACCATGGCCAGAAATGTAAATTCAATATTAAATGTAAATGTTAATATTTAATAATAAAAGAGCAGAGAATCCCAAAATAAATATCCATGTAAAAAATACACATCTACTTTGCTTGATGAACCTAGTCAATAAGACAAAATATTAACTATATTAACTACCTGCAATAATTAACCAATCAGAAAAATCTAATGAGTCGTCCAGATCTATCCTGGACTCCAGCCTCCCCTACGATTTCTGCAAAGCATCCTCCAGTGAGCAACATTAGTCCAGGAACAAGCCCATAGGAAAGCTTATCATAGAGCCCTGCAAAAATATAGCAACTAAAAAAATGTGTATCTTCATTCCAGTGAGATCTTATTTGTGTTCCAACTTTTAGCAGACTCAATTCAACTTAATGAAAAAGAGGCATTTATGATTAAAGTTACGGTGTATTTTTCTTCTGCCCACTACTGGAATAAGGTTGAGTTTCTCAGAAGGATGTCTCCAATAAATGACTAGATTCATTTTGTTTTAACTGTATCCTGGTTAACAATGACAGTTCAAAATATCATTGCAACATAAACCATTTTTTGAAATTCCAAAAAAATCAGAAACAAATATTCCCAGTGTAAACAACAAACTCATGATTAGAAATGTTCTTTCTTGGTCTATGGCCATACTACCCTGAACGTGCCCAACCTCATCTGATCTTGGAAGCTAAGCAGGGTTGGGCCTGGTTAGTACTTGGATGGGAAAAATATTCTTTCTTGGTCTACCTGGGTTACCTAATACCATACCTACATAAAATGACAGATTAAACCTTGTCTTTGACACCATTATTTTAGAAATACCCCCAGAATATCCTTGATCAACTTCTTATGAGAATAGTAAAAATACAAAAGGTAATGAAAAATCTTTTAAGCCCACCACAAATACAGTAGTGTTCCTAAAAGAAGACTTGAGAAATTTTAACAAACTTCAAGTAAGCAATTCTATCCTCTGTAGAAGTCATAGCATCATGAACCCAGGATTCGTACCTGTGATTGTTCTTGTTTATAGTACCTGAGATACCTGATACCAACCCAGCACAGGGACAATTTATTTTTGTAGTCATAAAAAAGAAAATAAACTCCCGTGTGGTAGCAAGAATGTTTTACACCTGTTAGGATAATTGAAGGTCAACGTTAATGTGGCTCAGCTGGTCTTATTGAGTGAGTTGACAATAACTTAACTGATGTCACATGAAGGGCTCCAAAAACCAATACCCCACATCTACTGCCAATATCTGGGAACCTGTTTGTTCTGACAAAAATAAGTCCCACTAAATTTTCTGAAGAGGAAAATGAAGAAAATCTTCATCACAATATGATGTAAGATGAAGGGAGACAGTGAAACCACATTAAAATAAAAAAAAAATTCAAACATTAAACATGAGGGCATTGAAAGATCTGAGGGAGAGGCAAGATGGCAGACTTGAGAGGATGCAAGTTGCAGGTGGTTGCCCACCTATGGATGGGCCTTCTTGAAAAGAGCATCGTGAATCATCAGAGAAGCATGGGGTACAGAGTGAAGGTGACGGGGTGATTCATTCTGCAAGACTGGAAGGTACACATGGGGAAGAACAAGAAGAGAGAGAATCCTGGGGCTCCATGATCCCCACACAGCTGCTGCAACCTGAGTTTTGTAGGGGGCAGGGAAGACACCACTAGAGACCTCCAGACTGATCACGGAGCTGCTCGGAATCTATGCAGTGACACTGCACTAAAGAGTGGGCGTAGCAGGGACCTGGTAGTTTCCATTGCCGGGTCACTGCAGCTGACACCATTCTGAGCTCTCGGGTCCAGAGCACCTGGTCTACACAGGGCTCAGCTTTGTGGCAGTCCCCTCCGTGTGGCCCTGGCCAGGCTGGGAGGAAGAGGGAGAGCACAGCAGACACCTTCACACACACCATGACTGGGAGCCAAGCGCCTCTCCCGCACAGGAGATTTTAGCAGATGGGCTCCGCAGGCACCACCTGAGAAGCCCCGCAGCAACTGCCTCCACGGGACCTGCAGGGGGAGAGCCCTGGCTGCCCAGCATCCCGGACCTGTTGCCCCAACCTCACAACCCTCATGCTGCCATCCAGCCCTGCAGCTCTGCCAGCACAGTTCCCATGCTGCTGCCCAGCCCTGCAGCTCTGACCCTGAGGCTCCAGCTGGCCCCTGTAGCTTCAGCTTTGAGATTCCCTGGCTGCTGCTAGGGCCCAAGGCCCCACTTCTAGAGCTCCAGCAATACCACCAAGCCTGAGGGCCCTGCCCCTGAGGCTTTAGAACTGATGCCAGGCCTCACAGCTCCACTGCCAAGGCCCCAGCACTGCAGCCAGAACTCACCCCGATGGCTCCCACTGAACACCTGGCAGGAGCTACCCCTTCAGTGCAATGTTCCACCGAGGACCCCCACTAGCCTCCAGCCACCATTGCACCTGGGTCCAGTTGGAATGAACACACCCAGCCCTGACACCTATGATCACAGCCTAGATAGCCTCACCCAGCTACCACCGTCACCACCATGTGGACATAGGGGCAAAGCAATCTCTTGCAATGTTGTCTTCCATGGACAACAGCAGCCTGGGGAACTACCACTGCTCTGCACAAAGATCATCCAGCACAGGTTTAGACTATGACAATCACAGGGGAACAGGACAACACCGAAGAGCTGCATTGCAGGCTGTCAGTATATCCGCCCCTTCCCTGCATGGTCAGTCTTCCAGAGTAGGTCACAAAAGCACCATCTAGGGACCTCTCCTTCTCATGAAGTAGGGGAGTTCCCAGCAAAGAAAAACAGGTGCCCTGCAAACCTATCAGCCCTGAGCTGAGAGAAGAGGATTCGGATGAAAAGAAACCACATAAGAAAACTCCAGCAACATGAAAAAATCGAAATAGTTTGACACCACCAAGGGATCACAATGGATCTACAGCAATGGATCCCAACCAAAAGGAAATGGTCAAAATGTCAGAAAAGGAATTCAGAATATGGATGTCAAATAAGATCAATGGAATTGAAGTGAAATTAGAAAACCAACAAAAAGATGCCAAAAATCTTTCAGGACATCAATGAAAAAATGAAAAAGCCACTAAAGAAGCTAGAAAACAAAAAGGCGAGAATAGAACTTAAAGAAATGAGTCATTCCAAGAATTTCAAAATACAGCAGAAAACATCCACAACAGGCTAAACCAAGCAGAAGAAATAATCTCAGAGCTTGAAGACAATATTGTCAAACTAACTCAAAGATGCAGAAAAGAGAATAAAGAATAATCACTCAGAGAAATATGGGACTATATGAAGTGAACTAATATACAAATTATAGGTATCCTTGAGGAGGAGAAGATTCCATTCACAAAGCATGTAAAATCTATTCAAGGGAATTGAGGAAAACTTCCCCAATATTGCCAGAGATTAAGATATCCAGATACAAGATGGTCATTGAACACTGAGAATATTCATAGCAAACAAAACATCTCCAAGACACACAATCATCAAGTTGGCCACAGTCAAAATGAAGGAGAGAATTCTATAAGCAGCAAGACAAAAGCAAGAACTAACCTACAAAGGACAACCCATTGGGCTAATAGCAGACTACTCAGCAGTCAACTTTACAAGCCAGAAGGGATTGGGGCCCCATTTTTAGTCACCTTAAACAGAACTGCCAGCCAAGAATTTTGTATCCTGAAAAGTTAAGTTTCATAAATGATGGAGAAATAAAGACTTTTTTAGACAAGCAAACGCTAAGGGAATTTGTCACTGCTAGACCTGCCCTACAGGAAACACTCAGTACTGCATTAAACATTGAACAGCATAATAGATACCCACCAGCATAAAAACACCCAGAAGTTAAAACTCACAGCTCTAACAAAACAATAAGTTAAACCCAATGTGATGAACAGAACAGCATCCCACCTATCAATACTAACACTCGACATGAACAATCTGAATGCCCCACTTGAAAGATAAAGACTGTCTAAATGGATGAAAAAACAACCCAAATATCTTGTCCCCAGGAACCACATCTAACACCCAAAAACTAACAGACTCAAATGAAGGGATGAAAAAAATATTCCATGCAAATGGAAATCAAAAGAGAGTAGGTGTAGCCTTTCTCATCAGATAAAATATACTTTAAATCAACAATGGTAAAAAAGATAAAGATGCTCATTATATAATGATAAAGGGAGCAATTCAATGAGAAGACATAACAATCCTAAAGATATACGCACCTAACAGGAGCTACCAGATTGACAAAGCAAATCCTACTAGATCTAAGCAAAGAAATAAACAGTAGCATTGTAATTGCTGAGGACTTCAAGACCCCACTGATAGACTTGGACAGATCATTGAAGCAGAAAATCAAAGAAAACACAGGAAAGCAGTATGGAGATTCCTCAAAGAAATAAATATAGACTTACCATTTGACCCAGAAATCCAACTACTGAGTGTCTACCAATAGGAAAAGAAGTCATTTTATCAAAAAGACGCCTATATTCAAATGTTTGTTGCAGCGCAATTCACAATCACAAAGATGTGGGATCAACCTAAGTGCCCATCAATTCATGAATGGATTAACAAAATGTGGCACATATATATGCCATGGAGTACTACTCAGCCATAAAAAGGAATGAAATAATGCCTTTTGCAGCAATTTGTATGGAACTAGAGACCATTATCCTAAGTGAAGTATCTCAGGAATAAAAAAAATACCATGTGTACACTCTAATACTTGGGAGCTAATTGATGGGCACACATGGGCACAAAGAGACATAAGTCATTGGAAATCAAGAAGGGAGGGGGAGGAGGGGAGAAGTAAAAACCCAGCTATTGGGCATAAAGAACACTATTTAGCTGATGGGCACACTAAAAGCCCTGACATACATTATATAAGGTATCCATATTAAAAAAATTTGGACACCTTTAATATTTTGCAATTTTTAAAAATGTTCTCACTTGCTAATATACCAACTATCAAAACCTCATTTGATACCTGAACAAAGGCTTCTTAAGCATCTTCCCATCACTTGTACCACTCTGCACTTCTTGTTCCTGAAGCATAACTGTGTCCTTAGAAGTAATTTTTTTAACTGAGCTTACCTTTTCTTTCATCCACCTAGCTAAAAAGAAACACTAAAGAAAGATCTGTAGGCTAGTCAAAAACTTAGTGTGCAAGGCAGCTGAGTGTCCCAAACTATCTGCAACTAATCTGTGAGGAAGGACAGGTCAGGAATCGCCCTCAAGTGCACATTTAAACTGACACTGTCCTTGGACTTGGACCCTTGTCTGCCAACAGTATTAGCTGCAAATGCCCCAGGAAACAGAGCTCCTGTAAATAAAGTTCCCCTCCTCTTGCCAAATACCAAAACTCACCCCCAACACATACACCAGAAAATTTTAGAATTAAATAACTAAAACCATATTTCAAAGTATTTTCTAGAATATAAATTTCAAAAGAGAAGGAACCATGCCTTTTCAAGTTGGGTTTTTTGGTTTGGTTTTCGAGACAGTCTTGCTCTGCTGCCCGGGCTAATGTGAAGTGGAAGGATCCTCGCTCACTGCGGCCTCAGATTCCCGGGCACAAGTGATCCTCCTGCCTCAGCATCCTCAGTAGTCAGGACTACAGGTGTGCACCACTCCCAGCTAAGTTTTCTATTTTTTGTAGAGACAGGATTTTGCTCTGTTTCTCAGGCTGTTCTCAAACTCCTGGGCTTAAGTAATCCTCCTGCCTCGGCTTCCCAGAGTCCTGAGATTACCGGTGTGAGCTACCACACCTGGCCAATGTTTTATTCCAGATTCAGGAGCACAGAATAAATAGAAAACTGATGCTGCTGTAATGTACAAAAGGACAATACCCAGGGGTTTTTGACACCACTACACTGTATGTCCCTCCATCCACCCTCATCATTTTTCAGTTGGGGGGAGGGTAGGGGTAGAATGCAGCTAAACTGAGTATCAAGAGTAGCCTTGAGGGAAACGAAGGGAGATGAGCTCCCAATAGGCACCAAGACAGGCTGAGTGGGCTCAGGTGGTGATCCAGGCAGCCTCAGCCAAAGTATCATAATGACAAAGGGTTAGATTAGACATAATCCAAATACCCTTCAACTGGTGACTGAAGCAACAAGCTATGGTAAGACCATGCAATGGAACAGTACTCAATACAAAGTAATGAAATACCGATACATGGAACACCACAGATGAATCTAAAATATATTATGCTATGTGAAAGAAGTCAGATCAAAAAGGCTACATAATGTATTCCATTTATGACATTCTGAAAAAGGCAAAACTAGACTACATACAGACCAGCGGTTTCCAGGGCTGGAGGTAACAGGAAGGGTTGACTGAAGTGGCATGAGAGAATGTTGGAGAGTGATGGAACTGTCCACAATCCTGATTATAATGACACAACTTCATGTGTTGATCAAAACTCACAAACTCTATACAAGAGTGAATTTTACTGTATGTAAATTATACCTCATTTTAGAAGAAAACACTAATGAGAACAATTTCTTCCCAGTGATGAGGGACCAACTCAGCCTCTATTGGGGTCAACATGTGAACTCGGTGAACAGACTAGTGCCCAGTCACTCATCATAATTACCATGTATATGGTAATGAGGATGACTTCTCAGCTGCCCTCTCTGCTTTAAGACACATCTCAACTGTAATATCTGTAATCTCTCACAGCTGCAGGCGTCAGATTTTCAGTTGCTTTCCTTCTGAATCGTATTTTTCTGTTGTGCTCAATATTAAAATATGAAAAATAATTTCCACTGAAACAGATTGAGATGGTTTCTGAGCATAAATGAGACCCAAATAAATTGCTTTAATTCTCCCCTTCAGTGTATCAGACATGTATCATCTGCTCCAATCTGCTCAGAGTAGAAATTAAATTGGTACCCAGTACTCTGACAAGTGATAACCATCACTCTGCTGTTGAAATCTATTTCAGGGGGGCACTGTGCTCATGGTGGTTTGTCCTGCTCATTTATTTTGCTTTGTCTTGTTTGTAGGCTCCCATCTGTTCTTCCATATCCTAAATAATTCCGTATTATATAGAAATCTTGGTGGTTTCTTCTCTGAATTTTGGTTCCTATATTTGTTCAGATTGGAATACAGAGACTTCTCAAGATCCCTAGAGATCTTGCGACTGGTTGCTCAAGACCTCTTTAAGTCATCTGGGGCAAAACTGACTCATAGGTGCCATTCTCAGCAGTGATAAAAGAAGTATACATTCCAAATACAAGTCCTGATCCACAGGAATATGAACAGAAGTATGGATATCATTGAAAAATTATTTTTATGACAAAGAGATATAGTTTCAAACATGTTACAAGAATAAATTTTCAAAAAATTATGCTTTTGACTGGCAGAAAAACAAGGAAGCCAGAAAATAGAGCATTGCTAGAATCTAAATATTATATTCATGTGACTTATCTATTTTAAAAGTGTTTTACATAAAACTTTAAAGCACAACTAACTAGGACCAATTTTCACCTATTTAGCCAACACACCTGCTCATGATAACATACACTCATCTTTATAGGCTGATATTCTAGGGCTAGGAGTTGATTCAATCAGAAATAAAGGTCATTTTCCTGTGCTGCAGGCAATGCTCCCCAAGATAGGTCAGCAGAATAAATGTTGCCTTCAATCTAATCTAGTAAAATACATCATAAATTGTAGATATCACTTTACCTCTTGTATAAGCAATAAGGACACACCCAGATCAGCAGGCTCCACAGGCTGAGAAACTGCCGGTGGTGCCAGGTGACTAAAAGCAGCAACAGGAATACTTCCCTCCATTCATTCAGACAACACTTCATGCTTCTCAAAGTACTTTCAGAAACACCACATTTGGTCATTACAGAAATCTTATTGGGGAAAATAAGTGTCGTTCTTCCCATGTTACAGGTAAAAACAATGAGACTCAAGAGATTACATAAATTGCCTGTAATCGCATAGCAGTCAGGATAGGAATGGTGATTCCCTCTCTGGAAGTCAGGAAGCTTAGTTCATCTAGGACACCCACCCCTACGCAGAGATTCCACAGTGCTCTCATTGGGAAAATGAAGGTATATATGTGAGAAATACTACATAATTATCAGTTGATTGGAGAACAGAAAAAGTCAGATTTCTTTTTCAGATTAAAATTTTCAATATTAAATAATGAATACTGATTAATGCAATACAGTCCATCCTTCCTCCCACCTCCCCCTCCCTCCCTTCCTTTCATCTTTCCTAACACAAGTACTCACGGCGTACCCTCAATTTGTGAGAAGCATTGTGCTATGAATACAGAAAGGCATCCAACATGGGCCCTGCCTTCAGGAACCCTGAAATTCAGTAATGGCAGAAACACGTTAACAAATAAGAGATCATGAATGCTCTGAAGGAAAGATCCACAACGTAGAGTGGATGAACAAAGCAAATAGTACTCAATTCTATTTAAGGGAATATATCCCCAAAAAGTGTCATATAGGACATGTTGCTTAAGCTGGAGCTTGTAAAATGAGTTAAGTACTTCTCAGGTGAGGCCAGGGTAGAAATGGCCCGACAAGGAGTTAAGATCAGCGTGGCTCGTTTAGTAACAGGGTAGAACTTGCTCTAATATGAAGTGACTGAGGTGGGAGGGAGGAGAATGATGAGGCTGGAAACACATGCAGGGGAGAGACTATGAAGGCTCCAGGAGGACATAATGAAGAGTTTGCACATCATTTATTTCTTGAGTGCCTACTATGATCAAGTTACACTTCCAGATTCTGAGATACACACAAATTATTACCTTGTCTTCAAGGTATTGCTTATTTCAACCTGTGAGGTATAACGTTAAAGAAAATTTAACTTTCAGAAAACTGCTACTGCTTTCAAATGTAAACTTGGGTCTCAGAACATTCCAGCTATTTCATAGGAAAACATCGGATGTGCCACTGACCAGTGATTTTTGCTTCATTTTAGGTTTGACACCAATTACTAGTCATTAAGCTTAGCAAGGAGGGACTAAAATATAAACTACAAGGTAACCAAGAGCATCATAAGTATTTTAAATATCACAGGCTGAAAAAATT
This sequence comes from Mirza zaza, assembly GCA_008750895.1. NCBI lineage: Eukaryota > Metazoa > Chordata > Mammalia > Primates > Cheirogaleidae > Mirza > Mirza zaza. Next base: position 121,252 of record VSMD01045723.1, read on the forward strand.
ATATTAAAATTGTTTTAAATTTTAAAATTCAAAATTAGCTGACTAAACCAAATGCTTTTTGGATGAGTGTGTAGAATGTGTCTTACACTGCAAATTTTTTTATCTATTCAACTAGCTAATGTATAAAATAGGTTGAACTGATGTTGTTGTTCTTTGGTTTCCCAAAACCATTTTAAAGTCTGAATACAAAAATCTAGATATATAGAAAATTTGGTCAGTATATTTTGCTTGTGAATACTAAAAATCTGTGGACCAAGTCTATTAGGCATTATAAAAGCAATAATAATGGATCAAACAGAGAATGTGTGATGCTAACAAGAACTTGAAGATAAGATGATTAATCATTAAAAATTTAAGGGTAAAATGTACATTATCTAGGTGATGGGTACAATGTACACTATCTAGTGATGGGCACACCTGTATCTTTGTCTTAAGCAGTACAAAAGCAATCCATCTAACCAAAACAGTTGTACCCCCATAATATTCTGAAATAAATTTTAAAAAATCGAGAAAAGGTCATCCTTGGCCATCCTTTCTAGACATGTAATAAAAATGAACAAACAGAGCACACTTTTTTAAAAAAACTGAAGCTTGGCAACCTCATAAATTTATTGCTTTAGCTTCAGGAGAAATGAAGAAAGTAATTTAGGATGTTTCTTTTCTCAGTGACCTTAGACTAAACAGTTTTGAAGTTCTTTTTGGTTATATCTACTGGTCATTAAAGGTTTTTGAATGTATGAATTCTTACTGCAGGAAATTAAACTAGCATTTAAACTTGTTGAGTGATAACGTGTTGATGATATGTAAATGTTAATTCATTTGGTCCATCAGTTGACATTTGCTTTTTAAGCTCTTGATCTCTAAGTATGCAAGAACTGCTCCCAAGCAAAGGAATTTCAAGTGTCAATAAGAAACAAGCACATACAGTCCCAGGGATGACAAAGAACAGTCACTACAACGCTGGGCTTCCTACAGGCCACCCTAAAGGCACACTTGATTTCTGTGGGATAAAACGGAATTGAAAAGATGGTTAGAAGGAGATCAGGGATGATCCTGATCTTGTCTTCTACAATGTCCCACTGTTCTCCCTGAAGAATAAACCAGAGTCTGCCCACTGCAGCTGCTTAGGTCTCTTCCCAGGAGCTTTGGGGGCTGCAGAGCCATTGTTCCTTCATCACCAGCTGCTAAGACCTTGTGTCCTCCATGTGGAGCCCCCAATCTTTGCACATATATATTTTCCAACACAACATCATTTTACTCATTTGTAATATTTATGGATCCTTTTGATGATAATAAACCTACTTCATATTAAGCACCAATTATGTGCCTGGCTTCCCCCCCCCCCCCCCCCACATACACACACATTGAAGTCAAAGCTTACTATTATTATCACTATTCTACATATGAGAAAACCAAGAGTAAGAAAAGCCACACGAGACTTGCCCAACTCCATACAACTAAAAACTGCCATCTACATTCAAATGTAGATCTACGTGTGGCTCCAAATATCACACTTTTGCCATTATCTTATGATGATGCTCTATTTCTGACAACTGGAAATATATCTCTATGACACCTTCTATAATATATTTTGGTCTAAAATGAGACTGCTAACCAGAAAATACTTATAGTGCTTCCTCTTGATTCAGAGTCAGAATACCTGGGCTAGAATCCTAGTTCCCTCACTCACTACTCTGCATCCCTGTCAAGTTGCTCAACCTCTCAGTGGCCCACTTCCTTTATTTGTAAACCAGGGATAGCAGTAGTTTTATACCACAGCACTGCCGTGAAAATTAAGTATAATAATACAAAGCAGTTAGCACAGTGCTTGGCATATAGTAAGTATTCAATAAAATTATCTACTATGATTACTGTTTTGATTTAAACAAAAGTGATACTGTGACCCTCTGTCAACTTATTGTATAAGGTTATAGGCTATTTGTTTATGATCCCCCTCATAAACATCTCTGTGAGCAAACATAACATGGGAAACCTGCCCACTTTATACAATATATTTCTTGAAACAATGTTGGAATAACTGCAAACAAGAATCTGAATGCATTGTTCTACATAGCTTCCATTTACATTCTTTTACAACTAAGTGACATTCCATCATGGGCAAAGAGAAGAGCTACTGCTAATTAATCTTGCAAAAGTCTTCCAGCAGACATATGAATAGACTACAGCTGAAAGGGTGCAGTAATACAGATGGATTTAGGTTTCTAGATGCACCAAACTAAATCAAGTTCAGTTTATATGCAAATTTTCAAGAACTTATCTACCTCAGAACATGTGGTAGGCATACGCAGTGTCACGATCATCCCTAACCTGAGCTTTGCTCTCACCTTCCTGGTAGAGTCAACACATACTTTAAGTCACAGGGCTTCTTTCCAACCATTCATTTTTTTTTTTTTTTTTGTCAAATCCCAAGAAGATGTGATATAATTAATGTCATAGAAAATTCAGCAAAAGGCACACTGTAAGTAAAAATCAGCACCAAGAGAAAACAGGCACTATAATGCTAAGTAAAGAAAAGGGGGAAATACAGATTGCAGAGGTGCACATCCTAGAGCCATGGTTTGAGTTCTGGCCTTCCTGATATTCAGAGTGAAAGGGGATGCACAATGCACAGTGGTTCTTGCTGCCAAGAGACCAAAGTACACACCATGGTCCCTTCAAGATCAGAGTGAGTGCTTCATGGCAGCACTATCCCACAGGGCTCCAGGCCACACCCACTTTCCAATGGCCTGCCCCAAATCCCTTCCTCAGCAACCCTCCACCCTTTTCTTTGTAAGAGTACCCACTCCACTGCTACCCTTCGGTAAATTGCTCCTCTCACGTTCTACAAGGCTCCAGCAGGGCTACTGATTTAAAGCTACCACTGGGCCATGTGGGGCCCCTTCTTCAAGACACTTCATTTGTACCTTTTGGGTAATTTTCATAATATAAGAATACTATTCTTGTTAGTATATAAAGACACTTTATACCATAATACATAAATTACAGTGTCTTTGATATACAAATGCCCTCACAGGTTGTACAGTTTACAACCTGTACCTTTCTCCAGATTTTATACATGGGAATTAGGTGAGGAAAAACTCATTCTACTTGAATGTTGAGCAGTAAGAATGTTCTCCAGAGCTGCTGGAAGTCATATCTCCATCACTGAGAGAAGCCAGGGAGGGTGAGAACACAGAAGCCAGAAGAAGAGATGGAGAGGCGGAGGGCTGATAATGTTCGTTAATCAATCTCAACTTCTATCCTTGTCTTGTTTGCACGTGTAAGCCAATAAATTCTCCCTTTGGATTAAAATAAATAAATAAATTTGTCTTGATCTATGTGACCTCCTGGAATCTATCCTCTCACTGCCTTGACTATTCCTACTGCATTTTTCTATTTCTGCTCTGACTGGTTCCCAGATCCTTTTAAGAATTCTGCAGACTTCTCAAAAAATTCCAGCCACTGCCTTGGCCTCCTGGCATCTGAGCCTTTGGTACACTGTAAACCCAGAAGCCATGAGAGCACAGCTTACCATTCTCAAATGCTAATCTCCACCTGGCTGCAGGTTTAACTCCCATCTAATTCACCAACCTCTCCCTATATCATAGATTGACAGTGAACATCATTAATATGAGGAAACTGGTTTAAAAAAATACCAAAACGAAAACTACTGTAAGACTGTAGAGCACATGCTTAATAAACTTAAGTAAATTATTTGTAATGAGTGTTCACAAACTGTTGATGAATTTAAAATTTTAAGTTTGTTAAATTTGATCTGGGTGAGAGTTTTCCTTGGAAACATTAACAAATTTGAATTACTGTAATATACTTATTTTTTAACTGCATTTCTTTTAAAAGTCACATTTTTATATACTTTGTAAAATTTATGAAATTTAATGGTGAAAATACACTATATTTAACATGGTTATTTTTGTCCCAAAAGAAATAAGAACCACAAATTGGCCTAAACTAAATGCTTACCTTAGAACAACAAAAAAAATTGTTAAAACATAGCCAACAACTATGTACCAGTTATTAAATTATTGCCTCTCAGCTCCAAACCCACCCTTTCTCCATCAGGTTTATGATACTGGAGCTGGAACTCAGCAAACGTTTCTCCTTCGGCTGGGTATTAGATTCTGCCAAGAGGGGGCGCTAGAGGGAAACTGGACAGCTGCACAAAGGGAAAAGGCTCTTGCTGTTTGCCATCTGCTCTGTTCCTACCAGTGTTGCCTCAGCTATGGCTATTCCCTCTGGCTGTGACAACTGGTTCTGGTAGCAGTTGGTTCCAGTTTTCATTTTTTCCTCTGTCTGCTGGAATTGACATCAACATAATCCCTCAGGTGAGGGCGAAGTTAGCCAGTGCCCTCTCTCAGAGGCTGGAAGCCCAGCTTTAAATTAAGGGTCTGTTTTCTATATTCCTGGGGCACTTCCTTGAGGACAGCAATCCCTCCTCAAAGGTCTGAGCCTCAGCTACGTGGGGACCCTTCCCACAAGTTAACCCAGCCTGAAAGTGACTGTCTTTGTTTCTCCTTAATATTGCTTTTCCACCCTTTAGTCCTCCAAACCCTACTTAACTAATTCCCTATGTTAAATTCTCTCTGTTGAAATAACTGGTGTAGTTCCTATTTTCTTGGACCCTAAATGATACAAACTACTTCTATGTTCTTCTCCCACAATGCTGTATGTAGAGGACTAAGATGTGAACAATAGAAGCAAAGAGTACCAAGTTAGGAACAGCTATGACTTGAAGTTTTTTAGAAAAACTGCCTATTTCATGAACTTCTCCATAAGACAATATTTATCGTGCCTTTTAATTTAATATTCATTTTCACATCAATTTACATATACATTTTTAGGTTCTATAAAATCTGCAAATCTAATTTTATCTTGGAGGTTAAGCACATATAATAGTATGTACACATAACATATTAAATGTTTACCTTAAATTTACCATACTTATACTAGAGAAAATTTAAAATCTAAACTTAGACAATAGTTTCATAAATCCATTTACAAAGACAATCATACGATAGGCAATATGCCTTAGCTTGTTATTTTGAGGACTCATTGATACCAGCTGCCAGTAATTACTACCATGAGTTCAATAATCAACATTTTATGTAGTACATAGGTGATACAACGTACCTATATTACAGTTCTATTTTTGAACAAGTTTGTTAATACTCAAGATACTAATTTAAGTCATTTAAGTTATTAAAAATTAAGAAATAATAAAGGCATATTTTTCATTAAAATTTTGGTCTTTCATTTAAAGAATTTGGTAGCCTAAAATAGTCTGGAAAAATTCTGCCTTAAAAATCCTTTCAGGCAATGCACTATGAATTATTAATACAAAATTTGACTATGATAATGTGTCTGTTAGGATTCCTTTTCAGTATTTTCATTGTTTAAAACAAGATTTACTGCAAACATAATTAGACTACTACTGGGTTTAATGTATCCTTACTACTCAACTTCTAAGACCACCAAAAGAAAATGTGTTAAAAACCTATCACAACCATTGTCCTAATTTTGTCCCTCTGGAGCCATGCAAAGTAACTCTTCTTTTCCACATTAAAGTACTCCTAAATGTCTGAACATAACTAATTCTTCCGCCTTCTCTTGCCCCAGCTAAGCAGCCTTCCTCCTGGGATGTGGTTTCCAGGCTCCTCTCCTTCCTGGCTGCCCTCAGGACACATTGCAGCTTGTCAGAACTCTAAATAAGGTCTGACTACCATAGCCCTGGATAGAAAGTCATAGATTAACAAATCATCTGCTTGCCAGTTTATTAGCTATCATAAACAGCAATCAAAACTCTGAAAAGGATACACTTTACAGCTAGCTTTAGCTGAAAATTTAAAATGCTTAGAAAGTGTGAATTTTATTTTTGCTCACAGTCAGATGTGAGCCATCAAATTGAAGCTTGATGTAATTCAATGGCAAATGCCAACAACAATCATCTGACCACAAAGTCTGAAGAGAGGCAGGAGGGAGGGGCTCAAGGGAGGTCATTAAAAGTGGATCACCCTTTTCCACCAGATTCCTTCTTTACTCTCCCATCAGTATTACCAACTAGGTAAATTCTACCACCCTTGGGAATGTGAAACCCTCTCTTCATCCACTCCAAGCATCATGTCTGTACATCATTTTCTCCCTGGTAGTATAAATTTTTCTGTATATATATCTTATGCTGACAAGAGTCTTGGACTAAATAAGTTTCGGGGGAGTATGTAAAAACAAAAAAATTATAAGCCTCAGATAGCTTTGATTCAGCCTTTAACAAAATTTACAATATTTATGTCCTGGTTAGCGTAAAATTTAAGTTAAAGTTACGTTTATTCTTTATAAAATTTTTATCATACAGTTCAGTTTCTTTCTACAACTATTTGCTAAAGCCAAAGAACTTTACAATGAAACTGAAAAATGTATTTGAATAGTTCCAAGGTCTGTTAACTTGTAACGCTGTCATTATGAATGTTTATTATAGAACACTTTATTTGCTAAAATGTTTGCTGTAGGAAATGTTTGCTCATGTCAAGTTGTAAACCCTGCCTGTAGGAAGAGATAAGGTGACTTCCAATCTTGGTGGTAATTAACTCACTGTGGCTGGACTTTGCTTATTTAGCTATGCAACTTCCCTATGCAGGTCCCCTGGCATGTAAGCAGCATGAATTCGATTGTTAGACTGAAAGCATAAAGATCCTTTATCTTGGCTTTTTCTTTTCAGGGTGTAATAAACCTTGGGATCCAAGAGATTTCTCTTTTAAAATTAAAAAAAAAAAAAAAAAAAAACCTCTCCAACAATATCATGTGTTACTCATCATTGTATCTTCCAGAACACCTGGCTCAGAGTTTTCCAAAAGTGATGGCTCAACAATATTAATTGAAGTGAATTGATTGCTCTTCATAGCAACTCTCACTTATGGCTAAATTTCATTGCAACTAAAATGGAACATGAAGATTCAGATAAAATCAGACAGCTTTCACTTCTTTGCTAGATTTGGTAATATTTGTTTCAGGGTGTACACTGGGGACTGGCATATAATAAACTCAGTAAATATAATTTATCTGCAACAGACCAGAGTATTTGAATTACATGACCACAGTGATCTCAGAAGTCAACTCGGCAGACCTATGGTTTTATTTCTACTTATATACACTGAGGGTCCCCTAGAATAGCATCCAAAGCCTATGGTTGCAGGTTATAAAATTTTAACTCAAGCAAGTTTAAGCAAAGAAAAGGGGGGAGGATTTGTTGCTTCATGTAGTGAGAAGGTCTTTGGCATGGCTGAACTCAGAGGCTCCAACACTGTCACCAAAACTGTCTCTCTCTCCCTGCACGGGCTCTACTCTCTTCTGTGCTGGCTTCATTCTCAAACTCATCCTGACTGTACTTGTACAGTATCAGTACATACTGTAATATTATGTCTACATCCTTTCTATTCACAACCCAAAAGGAAGACAGAGTCCTATCAAATCTTAAGGAAGGCTCTGGCTGCCTCTGCTGGCCCCACAGTTGCCTCCCAACGCAGGAAGGAAGGCATCAGGATGGACAGGACCCCAAGGAGAGGGGAAGGGAGTCCCCCATAAGAAGGATGCTGCACAGATCCATGCTGCAAGTCTACTCAACAGTTCTGGGTCTGAAATTCTAAGTTCCCCCTTTTTCCCCTTCTGGGTAAGGTAGAAATAAAAACAGTTCAGCCAAGCTGACTTCTAAGGTGACTACAGTTATGCAATTATTGTAACACACTATTTGTTGCAGAGTTGCAGAGAAATTATATTTACTGAGTCTATCATACACCAAGCACAGTGTCAGGCATTTTATAGACATTAGCTTATGTAGTTTTCACAATAGGTAGATATTATTTAAGATGAGTGTACAGAAGATTAGAGAAGTTAAACAGTAAATGTCAGAATCAAAAATGCAAACTGAACCAGTCTGTCCCCAAAACCTTTATTTTTCTGCCAAATAACATTGAGAGTTTTGAAGCTCTTTTGAGTTTCTTTACTGTGGATATCAGAAGTTTGTAGATGAAGCTCAAAGACCTACATATTAATTATGGCCAGAAGTAAACAGAAGGCAATTATCTATAGCAAGTGATCTATCAGATATCCTGAAATAGTTTTATTAATACTAGCCTTAGCCTAATGTCTGAAATTCTGCCATTAGAGAGTATTTGGGGCTTAGTCATCACTCCTGCTTAATTTACTATTTTACTACAAATACTTCCCAAGAGCACTTAGGATAATATGGCCTTATTAAAATGCAAATACCCCAGAAAGGAATAACAGATATGAACTTTCTTTTATTAGCCAAAACCTTTGTGGATATTAGATTCTCTGCTCCTTTTTTCATGGCCCCAGGAAAGAAGACACAAGGTCAGGTCCTATCCCATTGCTGAGGGACAGGTCATCATCTAAGCAGAGTTCTCACAGCATCCAATGGCCACACTAGGGGCTAGGGACAATTCTACACCCTTGGTGCACCTAATGAAAATCATTCAACATTTGATAGTAGAATCCAAGCAAACTCTAAAAGGGTATGGGAACAACAAGAAAAGGAAATACAGTTATCACGTAGCCTGAGAATAAACAGAAGGAATCGGGGTACTAAGGTAAGAATAGTAACTGTTAGCACTTGCTCTAATGTTCCTATACATGATTTTAGAAACATATACTGCCTGACTATACATTATTTAATAAGGGAAAAATCTAATCGTTAGTGACTATGGCTAAGTGTTTTACGTTGTACAACATTCCTGCTGCCACCCCAATATTACCAACAGAGATCTTGTGCAAAATGCAGTCTCAGGTTACACACAGCACCTCTGGCTTCCCTGCTTCAGAAAGGGGGGGTAGCAGGTACTGAGCTGCCTGGCATCCCAGCCTCCTGCCAGCTCTTAGCCCCGTAACACCCCTGGAGGATTGTAAGTGAGAAACCCCCCACGCTTCTGCCATTCAGCAACTTCCTCTCTTAAATGGAACAGTTGGGGAGCATCTATTTTCTAACAGTTGCATTTCATAAGTGGTTTGAAAAGTAATCCTGGCATAGTACCTGGCACATAGCACTGAATAAATTAAGAATAGGAGGAAGAGGAGGAGGAGGGAGAAAGAAGAGTTGGAGGAGGAAGAAAAAGAATTACATTATATCTATAGCTCTCATTCTTTTATTCCCTAGACTTTTAGCTCTAAGAGACAAATTGGGGGAAAATGAATAAACTTTCAAAATCATAGTAGTTCAACCCCAACTTCTTAAATGTGAGTGAGGCCCTGAGAGATCAGCAGCCTGCACAGAGGCAGATAGAACACAGTAGCAGAGCTGGGTTTCTCACCCAGTTCTCACTCAGTCCTGTGCTGTCTACAGTAAGAACTGCACGCCAAGCAACGGGCCGTATGTTTTCAACAGGCAGCAGCACTGTGTTATGTTGTGTCCTCCATGCAAAATGCATTTCTACTGGCAAGGAAAGACAATAAATGTCACTGTCCACTGAGGGGAGGTTGCCTATCCTGGGGGCCAGGCTTTAGAGTCTATGTGAGAATCTTTCAAAATGTTTCTCTGGTACATTCAGTAACCAAAGCTCTTCATGGCTTCCAGTCATTCCATGTCCTGCCCTCTGATGGGCTTATTTATAATGAAATTCTCTCACACTTCTATCAGGAAATGTGTATCATTCTCCTCATTGACAAGCATTTAGAATATGCCTCCTCTGGGTTAGAATATTATGTGAGGGTCTGGTGCTAGTAAGAGAGATGTACGATACATATTCTGAATATGGGGAGTTTGCATCCATGTGGTAAGATAGAGAAAACATATGAAAGATAACCATGAAGTCAGTGTATCTTCAGTGCAAACAGGAAGGGAAAGGTATAAGGTTACAAGATTTCTAGGAAGCCTTCTGGAGAATTAGAAAATCAAAATACAGATTTTGATTATAACTTAATCACCCTGAGTATAACTTAATCACCACCATTGTAATTAAGGTTCAAAAATGTAAGTATTCACCAGACATGAAGTCCACACTGCACACCTCAATTTATCTATTAATGTAATACCATCAGACTCCAAATCATCAGAAATTATCTTGAGATTTGACTCATATTTATGAAATGACTACTATAAATGGTCCTGGTAATTCATCCCACACAAAAAAGACTATATTAAAACATTTCATGTATAAAATTAAAATGGGTGTTGTGTTAAAATACATACTTATTCTAATATTTCACTTTCAGCATCACAGAATATCAGGAGTAGGAAGTAACCGAGTTGTCAGTGCATCGATTCATGAGCAGGTCCATTCTCCCTTACAACCTCCCTAAGAGTGTTTCCCATCCTATGCCTGAATATTTCCAGTGACAGGAGACTGACTACCTCGTGACACAGTTCAGTTCACCTTTGGACATTCACCTATTTCATACTACATAAAAGCAATATACTTCAAAATGGAAAAAATTGCAAGAGGAAAAGGGCAAGTACAATGTTTTCTAATTAGTTAGAGATGTGTCTATTTAGTTACTAAGTTTTCCTTTGAGGTTTACTTAATGAGATAAACTGTATTGGCTGTGCAATGACATTTCTGTTCATGAACATTACTTTCAGGCAGCTCACTATGAGAAATTAAGTCATTCAAAGAAAACAAGTCATTCAAAGAAAACAAGAAAATAAGCATTCAGCAAAAATGACATTAGAGAACATCTACATATTTGTTAACATTAAAATTACTATAGATATTATAGGGTTAAGAATGTTCCTGTGGAGCAATAGAAAGAGCTTAATCTTATAAGAAACATGCACTTAATATCAGTCAGTATAGTCTACTTATTGGCTGTGCTGGGATTCAAACAAAAAGGGCCTAGCTGTTTTGTGACATATTAACTGATAAATCATGATAAGCTCTGCTGTACTTGACTGTTCACTCCATTATTTGAGATTTCCAGCAATCCCACTACTGAGTATTTATCCACAGGGAAGGAAATCAGTACATCAAAGGGGATACCTGCACCCCCACATTTATTGTAAGCACTATTTACAATAGCCAAGGTATGGAATCAACCCTAAGTGCCCATTCATGGATGAATGGGTAAAGAAAATGTGGTGTATATATATACAGTGCAATACTATTCAGCCACAGAAAGGGATGAAATCCTGCCATTTGTGACAACATGGATGGAACCAGAGGTTATTATGTTAAGTGAAATGAGCCAGGCACAGAGAAACAAACCTTGCATGCTCTTGCTCATATGTGGGAACTAAAAAAGTGGATCTCACGGACATAGAGAGTAGACTGGTGGTCACCAGGAGCTGGGAAGTGGGGGCGGGGGGAGTAAGGAGGGTAAAGAAAGGTTGGTTAATGGGTAAAAATATACAGTTAGACAGAAGGAACAAGTTCTAATGTTCAATAGCATAGTAGGGTTACTATAGCTATAACTTATTGCATATTTCAAAATAGCTAGAGGAGAAGAGTTGAAATGTTCTCCAAAGAACATGATAAATGTTTGAGGTGATGAATATCCTAAATACTCTGATTTGATCATTACACATTGAATGCATGTATATATCACAAATATGTACAATTATTATGTATCAATGCATAAATGCAGAATGCATAAAAAAATTTCTGGCTATGCTTATAAGTTAACCTTCCACACAAACTTAGGCCCCTACACAACTAGTTGATTAAAAAATCATTTTGTTATCAATAGATTAAAATAGTAGCACTAATAAATCAATTAAATTGAATTCTATCACCACCACCAAGGGCGCAAAAGCAGTATAAAATAGCAGCGGGGGGGAGAAAGAGGGTCACTTGACTCTTACCACTTGGCCAACTGGGTACATCCTTGCTGTATCTCTGTAGCACTGCAGAGGACGAGCTTTCCAACTCACCTGTGTTTTGAGAACACCCACAAATTTAAACTTTCACCAAAAAGTCATCAAATTTTCCATAATTTGAGCTGCCCTCAGGAGGAACATTCTAGGGCCATTGCCCTTTACAGTAGAATTAGAAGGGTGTGGGTATTCACACTTTTGGGCTCTGGCCTTAGTAGGTGCTCATAAAGTATATAACTTAGAACAAGCTAACAAGACTACTAGGTGGAGACACAAAGATGACTCAGAACCAGCAAGTTATTGTACAATCCAGCAGCAAGATCAGAAAAATGTTGGGTCCTCCGAAATGTCTATCATGGATTCTTTCACATGTTATCAGCACAACTTATGGACTGGATACCTACAGCTAGTGCTAATTTCTATGTGGCTGGGCAATGAATTCTCTGCCACTATTTTACGCTCCCTTTATAAGTACTGTGAGGCATGTATCACCAGCAAGGACAGCAGTACCTGGTACAGAAGCTTCTCTTTAGACCATCCTTGTACCAGAGACATTAAACAGAATCAGGAAACAGCTCTATAAGGTGCATGTATGTGCACAAGGGGTGTGTGGATGGAATGAAAAGCAGATTAGGAGGAGAAAAAGAATGAAATAACAACAGATGAAAGAAGAATGAATGATGGGGAGAAAATGGGGAAGACCAGGCGGCCAGCAGCAGTGAATGAGAGGAGGGGAGTGAATGCATTTATTCTAAACACAATTTGCATCTCCAGACTAGAACTTGGCTTTGGACACAGTGCCCTGTCTTCATTTTTTTTTTTTTTTTGAAAGCTTCAAATTTTGGAAAGTGAACCCAAAAAGCAGTATACATCACGCCCCATAAATCAATATTAGGAAGTGTTGTATATAAAACACAAGACTTTGTGATCCAACAGCCCTAGATACAAAAGACAGAAAAGAGCAAATTCCTCCCTGAGTTGACGTCTTCAGATAAAGCCACAAGACTGCTTACACACGGGCAAGAAGAGAAAACGGAACAGGAGAGCAAGTGCTCCAAGGGAAAACCGTGAGCAGTGCAAGAGGAAGTGGAGAAGAAGGAAAACATTCACTACCCCTACATCTGCTTGTGCCAAGATTTTTCAGATAGGAATGTTTCCCAAGAAATGAATCAATCAACAAAAAATCTTCAGGAACTACAAATGAATCATTCTGACAAATAATCTGACAAGTCTCGGGCTGCCAAATGAATGCCAGTGCTCTTTGTTAGAAAGTGAACAATTCTGTTGTAAGGTCATCTCAGGTTGTAAGATCAAGATTGTTACATACTGTAGAGAATCATTTGACAAGTAAAACCTAGAGCATAGTTTGTTGGTTCTTGTTAATCAAATGCTCCCAAGTCTCCAATGCTTGGAGACTCCAGCATTTATTCCAAAGCATTCCCAAAAGATTGCTTGTAAAAACTGTCTTATTTCCAGAGGGAACAGGTATAGGATATGTATTAATTTTTTTAAACTGTCCCTGGATAGTTTCCTGAGGAAGCTAGTAGAAGGAAATATAAACCAGATGTGAATCTTAAGAGTATCTGAACCAGGGGGTATCATGAAATTCTGTGGACCTATTTAAATTATAACCAAGTGCTGATGTGAAAGAAATGTGGCTGCAAATTTAGTAACTGTGACTGGGAACATTTTATTCCCAGTCATAGTTAGTATGAATTTTTACAAAAGTAAGTAAAAATTCCATATTTCAGGGCAATGAGTGTAAGACAAACTCTATCCAGCACACTAATTAAAATGCCAGTATGCTATTTAAGCAAAGCTAAAATGTAAGGGGATGCATAAAAGCTGGTGAGGAAAAAATCTCAAAGCAAATGTCACCACTTTTAACTTCTGTTTTCTGGGCCATAAGCAGATGTGAAATTTCCCTGGTATTTGTTTAAAAATATTCAATGAGGTTTCTGCTGGAAGCAAAACAGCATCTCTTATTTGGAGTGGTCTTATACTTCCCTTCCAGGAAGAACAAAGCAGAAGACACATGAAAATATTTGCAAATGTATAATACACATCATTTAAGAATAAGCTTATCCTCTCTATATGTTATTATTGAGCATATTTTCTCTAGAAATATGCCAGTTTCCAGAAAAGAAATATAAAGTCTGGCTTGTACAATATAGCAAATTGAATGTAGTGATTTTAAAGAAACTCAAAACTAAACTCTGACTTTAGCTAATCTGATAAAAATGAGATATAAGAATACCAACAGAAGAAAATCAGAAATTTTTCAGTATTTTGTATTTTTAACATAGCCTATCTATTAAGTTACTGTACTGTCACAGTTAATTTATAGCTACGCCTCTACCAGTCCCTTTAAGAAATGCACATTAAAAATCACAGCTGATTAGTCTATATTTTCCATAAGAAAAAACAAAACTATCCCTAGGAGACAACCACACAAAATAGTCCAGCACTTAGGATTCTGCACAGTACGAATCTCACTTACTGATTTTTTCCTCATCTCTTGAGAAAGGGAAGCAGCAAAGCTGGCCCATGGCACTGGTACTGTCTGTCTTTCCTGGTGTTCCTCTCCGAGAGCACCCCAAATAGAAACTGCAGTTTATAGCACGGTCTGCGAGCACACCCTGCCTATTGCACTCCACGGAGCAGCACACAAGCTTGAAGAGCCAATGCACACGCCTCCAGGGGAGAGAGAAGCTACTCGCTGCGGTGAGCAAAAAAGGCTCCACCTCCAGTCCTCCAGCCTAACGCAACTGCTCTGGGACTGGCATTCAGTGAAAGAAGTGGCCGTACATTGGCCTAATTCTCACAAAACCATGAGCCCCTGGTCTCAGATCAGTGCCACGTGCACTTTACGGCTATCTGTGGGTGCCTTTAAGGAAGATAACCGAGAAAAACCATGAGTCCTTTCTCCTGCAGACAAATGCAGTAATTACACATGGAAATTCACACCAGAAAAACCCCTTATTTTCTGTCTGCTATTTAAAGAGGAAGAGCTTTCTTTTATCCCTGGGAGATCATTGTGGTGTTTGTTTGCTATATGAATAGGGAACCCAACATAGCAGAACACTGAAAACAACTTGTATGAAGCATAATTAACTACCTAACAAACTGCACAATAATAGAAACGACAGGAAAGTGGGAGGAAAGTGACTATCAAGTGTTAACTGCACATTATAGCATATCTTTTAAAGTCAAATACCTGCTTTCTGAAATTGCCTTATGCCTCTACTAACACAGTAATCAATACTATGAATTTTGAAATTGTCACATCAATTATGTCAATGGCCTAGAAAATTACCCACACACAGATGCATCACTGAGAAAAAGATCAAGGATTAGGGTGTCTTTTTGTATGAAGCCACAAGGTGGTTGAACAAATTCAGGGGCTACGAACAACTAATTTTAAGACACGCTATATCTTGTACTTTATGACATGAAATAACGGATTTCATGTAATTGTTCAAAATCTGTTATCTTGCAGAGGGAAGAGACTGACTTTGTGACACTATAGGAATGAAAAATTCTCTTAATGCCAGAAATTCCATACAAATTCTTACTGTACTTTCTAGCTGGGCGCACACACCTATTTACCAGGAGTTGGAAGGATAAAGGATGATGCTGAGAACCTCAAGTGGTTCTGAACATACTACGTCCACTTTCACACTCATCCAAACAAAAAGAATGTGCAGTTTGGAAGAATGAAAGTTGTCAATTTTACAAATTCTATACGTTGCATTTTTTAATCTCAGTTAAGAAGTTGAAAAGCACTAGAATATACTTCCCATTCTTATTTTCAGAAACAATTTTGATAATTACAGTTTGATACAAATATCAAGGAGTATTTTAGAGTTATCAAGCAACGTAAATTGTTTCTGTGGATCATAGGTACATTAATATGCACTCTGATTTCCCAAGATTAGAAATATTGTGAAGATCTATGTAATAAAAAGCAAAGCTTTGCTTGATTAAATGAAATCGGCAGGGCTATCCACATAGTTAAAATTAACATGTGAAATGCTACATAACTTAAACATTGCTTTCAGTTTTTCAGACTATTGAAAATGTAAATATAATGCATACTTAGCCTTGATTTAAAAGGCACACTCCATTCTATCATATAATCGGCATACAATTTTAAGTGAAATTCCATTTTTATAACCAGTTTTGTTTCTTCACAGCTTATCAGCCTGTAAATTAACAGTAAGTTGTTCCAATATTCCCTCTTAAATTCACCAACACGTGAGTAAATATAAAATATAATTTTGTATGTAAAATAGTCCTAAAAGCAATAATATGAACCCTATTAATACTAGAAAGCAAATAAATGGCCTATAGCCCTAAAAAAGGTAAAATCAGAACTAAGAGTGTACTTTGAACATTGGAGACATGACATAGCATGGAGTCCTTCCTGGCCTTAATATTGGTACTAACCAGCTGAGAAACACTAGACAAGTCCTTGGTCCTCTCTGGGCTTCAGTTTCTTCACCTAAAAATAAGGCAGCTGAAATATTAAGATTTTCTACAGTGCTAAAATTATATGATTTTGTGATCAAAAGAACAAAGGAAATAGTCTGACAACCAGTGAACAATTATCCTAAACATTACTTTTTGTGTTAAAAAAAAAAAATATTTGCAGTGAACATTCTTCACTGAGGAAAATGAGCAACTCCTGGCATTTCCCAATCACCAGCATTGGTGTACTGATAAAACCTTTACAATCAGAAAATCAAGGGTTTGAATCCCAGATCTCTCAGGTATTTACAGTTATAAAACCTGCACCTCTTTGTCAGTTTTCATATCTTCACCTGTAAATCAGGTGATTCATTATAAAGTCTATAATTTGTTACTGCAAAGTAGATAGATTGGGAGGAGAGGAAGAGAACAGATTGCCATGACATGGCATCTATGTGCACCCCAGTGTTCTTAGCTCCAAGTGGCAATCTTGCCACCGTGTCTTCCAAGTCTGTGCCCTGCTAGCTGCCATCTTGAGTTAATACTTATGCATCTACGTATAAATAAAAAGGCCCCCACTTGAACGCAGAACTCAGGAGGATAACATTCTTGTGATGAACCTTACTAACTTAACTTTATTATTCCCTGTTGGCACTGCTTCTGAAAATGTGCGATTAAGAATAAAATACAGGCCAGGTACAGTGGCCCTCCCTCCTGTAATCACAGCACTCTGAGAGGCCACGGCAGGAGGAGCACCTGAGGTCAGGAATTCAAGACTAGCCTGAGCAAGAGTGATCCTGTCTCTACAAAAAATAGAAATATTAGCCAGGTGTGGTGGTATGGGCCTGTAGTCCCAGCTACTCAGGAGGCTGAGGCAGGAGGATTGCTTGAGCCTAGGAGTTGGAGATTTCAGTGAGCTATGACCATGCCCCTGCACTCTACCCTGGGTAATAGAATGAGAGACTCTGTCTCAAAAAGAATATATAAAATATGTCATTGTCTAAGTAACAGCACTTATCAGGATATTCTGCAACTAAGAGGGAACTACATACTTATACAATGTTAGAGACTTTTTTCATAAGCATTAAAAGTGAATCATAATAAAAGATTAGAAAACAACAGAGAAATTCAAGATAGGAATTTAAAAACCTAACATTTACTGGACATTTACTATATGCCAGGCACTTGGTAAGTGTCTTACATTTTACACTCTCACTGAATCCCTACAACAGCTCTAATGAAGACAGTGCTATTACTATCCCCACTTTAGAGATGAAAAAACTTAAGCTCAGAAAAGTAATTTGGGCAAAATATCTGAGTATGTGACAATATGGGATCTGAACTCAATTTGTCTGACTCTACAAACTCTAAGCATCTGATCCAGAGTCCTGTGTTACTAATCATGGCCTACTACAATTTCAGAATAATGTACAGAAGAATTCAACCAAGCTCTATGGTAGTATGTTTAAAATCTTGCCTTGGTTTCTCCTGTTTTGCCACCAAATTCCTTTATTGTTGCTAGAGTGATATAATCCTGGTTTTAAACAAAGAACCTAAAGACAGAGCCCTTTGGGAGCCAGAGCCCAGCACTGTTGCCTGCCACACCATGAAGAGACGACTCAGTGTGCAGCACAGAAATAGCAGAACAGCCACTGAATGCAAACGTCTTCCAGGAAAAACAGCAACTGCTACCATTCATAAACAATCCCCAAGGATGTTAATGGACTTTCATCAGGGGATTAACATACTCTTTTCAGTAATATATGGAGGTCTACTGTGACTAGAAGATGATTTATAAAAGAGGAAGGTTAACCTTCATGAGGAAAAATATCTGATATCATGTCCATAAATTTAGAACCACAACTGTTTTGTGTTTTCTTTTCTCACAGCCTGGCTGCAGACAACTCATAGTGAGGTCAATTGCCTGTATCGGTTACAGTCTTTTGGATTTTTATTTTAATGTTTAAAAATGGCAGGAATAAAACTAAAAAGTATGAGGGGGGGGAGGCAGCTGCTACTTTGAATTATCAGCTCTGATTATTGTCTCTAGTGGGAAAATATAATTCTTAACTATGCCCCAAAATTCTATTGCTGTGCCATTGGTTGGCATCTTTTTCTATCTATAATTGAACACATACATATATTTTTAGATTTCTGAGCAACCTCTCAGAAAAGACTGACTCAAAATAAAGAGCAAACCTCACTGTAAGATTCTGACTCTAGAAAACTGTACAAATTTTCAAAAATTTAAAAAAATTAGGAATCATAATACAAGAAAACAAAAAACCTGTACAAATTACCAAGTCTTCCGAGACCTCCAATTCACTAATTAAAGGAAATTTGAGTTTGACAACTTGTGGAAACACATAAGAGAGAAAAGAAAAAGTAAATGTCCCTTTATTGAAAAAAGTGGAGGAAAAAGAGGACATTAAATCATGAAGTGTAAAGAGAGGGGAAAAACTGCTTTATCCCTCCAAATTTGGGAACCAAGCCTTGGAAAACATGCCTTTAAGCATAAAATAGACACTTCAGGAAGATTTCATTATACAGCAGGTAGCACACGTATGGAAACTGCTATTCCAAGAAATGTCAGTTTCAATGAAAATGTACGTAAGTTCAAGAAGTGCTTGACAACCTGTGGAAATGTAACTCATGCAAACTGGAATGTTTTGGAATATATCCCAATTTTTATGTTGATGGCAGGTGCCAAAAGACAATTATTCTGGGCCTGAAGGAGACTGGATGGATATACCCAATATTGTGCTTTATTTCTCTATGTTCCTGTAAAAAAAAATCTGACTCTCAATTATTGACCCATAATAAGCATAAATCTACCACTAGGCCCAGAAGATGCTCCTCCATTGTTCGGCCACTGCTGCATCTTGGTGGTCATTCTGTAACCAAAGAGAAAGGTTCTGAAACTATATCACGAAATACTGGTATTTGAAAGTGGTTCTTATAAGGGGTTGTCTGTAAGGGGAAGAGGCTGAAAACCATAACTGAAAACTTTAGGGACTACCTAGGAATCTCACTGCTAAGTCCTATTTTTATTTACCCAGGTAAAGAATTTCAGTTTAAAATTTGAAAGCCAAGAATCTTTTTTTAAAACTGTTACTCCTACTTGAGCCATACTTTCAACAGACTTTTTACTTCTCTTTGCAGTGCTTTTGTTTTTCTCTAAAACTAAAAGTTATAGGTATTTGTATTTGAAATTGCCATATGCTATACAATTTTGGTATGTATAGTAATTGGAAAGAGAGTGTGTTTTTTTTCCTATAAAACACAAGGAGAAAAACATAACATATACCATACACAGCATATATGCATTTAGGAAAGGGGAAGAAACAAGTAGACAAATAGAGCACAAAAGAAGTCCTTATTCTTTACCAATCACAGCAGGCTTTCTGAAATCTCTGCTGGTGCATTTCTGCTTAGTGCCAATTTTCAAATTGTCTCCTCCATGCTTACTATTCAGTCACAGTTCTTTTCTATGTGTGGCCCAACTTTAAACAATGTATGTAGTCAAAGCCTTTTCCTTAATTGAGAAATTAGGAGAATTTATTTCCCTGCTCAAAGGACAGGCAGCAGCAGAGCAACAGAGGTAGGAGGCTGGAAGAAGGGCTTACGACTTATAGCATATTATTTGGATGCTTTGCATTTATAGCACACCATGTTATCCAATTAATTCTGGCCACTATTTATTGAACACATACCATGTGCTAACATGGTAATCACATAAGTTCTTGGGGTGAGGGTTAACTCTTACGTCGAAGTGCAGCTACAGTAGGTGAGGGAGCCAGGGCCAAAGAACAGGCACCTCCCTATGCAGTCACAGCCCTGGGGGAACAGGAGGTAGCTCCAGATTCCCATCCTGATAAGTCCCAGTAACAAACAGTTATTCTACATAGATACTGCTCAGCCCTGCTTTTTACAGTCTGACCTTCTTTCCAGGCATTAATGGAATCACAGAAACTGACATGAGTTACTTAGTCAAGGGCAAGTTAAATGTTTGGACATCAAAACCTTATTTGAGGAAAGAAAGAAGAAAGGCAAAAAATATACTTAATCTTCTAGCTAGTATTTGTATTATAACACATGGCTGCTTGCTTATTCAAACACCTCTAATCCTGTATTGCCTTGGACCTTTTGGAGGAGAAAGCAACACCCTTCATAGGAAGAAAAGAAACGTATTTCAGAAATGCCAATAGGACTCAGTGAGCAGATTTTACTTGTGGTTTCACAATGTAAACAACACAAAATTGGGTTCTACAATTTTTCACAGGTCCTAATTGTTCTTTATGCGGAATGCTCTCAATCTATATTTCACTCCAAAGGTGGTCCACTGTTTGACCTTGGGCAAGACAACAGTTATATTTCCTATATGTCAAGCTTCAAATAAAAGGTGTTTACTAAGTCAACACATGATTATTAAAGATTTTTTCTCTAATATCATCCTTAAAATCAGGATGAAAGTGAATCCCTGAGATAATGAAAATTCCTTTATCCTAATGAAATGCAAGGCTGTTTTTGGCAGTTCTCAGTATCTGTCATGGTCTGCATGGCCCAGGCTGACATTCATCTGAAACACTATGTCAGTATTCATTCTTAGTCTGCTTATGGACGCCTCTATTAATAACAACATGCAGTGTCAGAACTGTTGTTTAAATATCCATAAAACTAAAACACTAGTCTGTCTTCCATTAATACATTTATTAATTCAAACTGAAATGTATATCTGGTAGGATGCATCTGCTGCAAATACGAAAAACTCCTGATTCAAATGGTTAAAAAGAAATGTCATTATCTCCTATAATCTGTGATAGTGACACACTCGAGCTGGGTAATTCAGTGGCTTAACAAGATCATCAAGACTCCCCCTTCAGGGCCGGGCGGGGTGGCTCACGCCTGTAATCCTAGCTCTCTGGGAGGCCGAGGTGGGCGGATCATTTGAGCTCAGGAGTTCGAGACCAGCCTGAGCAAGAGCGAGACCCCATCTCTACTATAAATAGAAAGAAATTAATTGGCCAACTAATACATATAGAAAAAATTAGCCGGTCATGGTGGCACATGCCTGTAGTCCCAGCTACTTGGGAGGCTGAGGCAGCAGGATTGCTTGAGCCCAGGAGTTTGAGGTTGCTGTGAGCTAGGCTGACGCCATGGCACTCACTCTAGCCTGGGCAATAAAGTGAGACTCTGTCTCAAAAAAAAAAAAAAGACTCCCCTTTCTAGTGCCCCACACTCAGCAAAGGTGCATGGAGTCACCTCTAGTGTCCTCTGCGGGATAGAAGGCGGCAAAGTCCATGCATCACATGGTGGATACCCAACAATTTCCACCTAAAAAATGATATTCTCTTCCCTCCAAATCCTTTCTTATCAGCAAGAAAACTATGCTCTGAGGCCCCAACCAGATTTCCCTCACATATCAGAATCAGACCACATGCCACCCCCTGACTAATCACTAGCAAGAAGAATGGAGCAATCATCTGCAGCGCCAAAGCCAGGCCCACTGCATCCCAGAGGGAGGGGAAAAGGTGGAAAAGAGGATGGACCCTGACTAGGCAAACCACCAGTGTCTGCTAGACTTTTATATTTACCTTTTAATAAAAATATGGTATCTACTTTTTGATTAAAATCAAGAAAGGGATTGAAAGGGTCTGTAAATAATTTTATATAGCAAAAATATTTTTTTTTACTAAAAAGTAAACTGAAAAAAGTGTGATACTAATAAAACATTCTATCATATACTGATCCTTATTTGATCAAGAATGTAGTTTATAATGGCTGAAGAACAAGTAGCAAAACTATGAACTGCCTTTCTCTAAACCTTATTATGCTAAGACTGATTACTTAAGTAAAAGCTCTTGCTTTGACCAGAGATATTAGCAATGAAAATATATCTGGCAGCTATGGTTCCTTGGTATGAAATATAAAACTTTGATGGTCAAATACAGTCCTCCTTTACCCATAGCCAGAAACAAAACAAAATACTCACCTGAATCATTAGTCAATAAAAGATCAAATAGAACCACAATTTATAATCTGACAAACTGTTGTTTTCCTAGTTAGCTACACTTAGTCCTTTAGGCATTTTATATAAAACACATTAAAGTCAGATAAAATATAATAGGATCTTCATGGGGTTAATGAAAACAGAATTTGTACTTCATGAAGAGAAATAAAATATACTCTGTGTTTCTTTAACCCTCATTATCCCCGTTTCTACCAGAGCAAATGTCTCTGTAAAAGAAGCAAACTTAAATAGTAAAGGGGCATTTTTATGCTGTTGCTGTCCCATAGACCAACATGAAGCAATAAACAGATTTGTCATATTTAATTTCCATAACCTTTCTTCTTAGTCTCTTGTGTACAGTCTCTGTCTTTTCTCTACAGTATTTATCTCAGTAACTAGCTGCTAAGCAAGTCTGGAGTCCCAGGCTTTCCAGGCACCCCTCAGCTATTCATTCATACTCATAGCTTGAACTATCCCAGTGTCACTGAATCCTGTATCTCTCAAATATATCTGTGCCCTAGGCCTCTCTCCTCAACATGCCCCTCGATTGGACACAGGTGCTTTCATATGCCTCAAACTGAAATCATCATCTTCACATCACCAAAATCTGTTTTGTCTTTTATCCTTTATCTAGTTGTCTAAATCCCAAATATGGAAGCCATCCTAGGCTTATCCTCTGTCTTTCATAATCCACCTGAAACCTTAAAATATTGATTCTCCTGCTACTGAGATCTGCAATGCACCCTTTCTTCTCCATCTCCACTACAAATGCCAAGTGCGGGCTATTATCGTGACCTGCCTAGACGAACACAACAGCCTCTTTACTGGTCTTGCTGATTCAGCCTCCTGTTCCCCTCAACCAATGAGTTTTTACCCTGCCGGCAGAGTGACTTTTCTTAAGCACAAACCTGACCGTGTCATTTCGAGCTCTAAAATTTTTGATGGCTGCCATTCCCTACAAAATAAGATCTGAACTCCTAAGGATAAGTAATTCATGTGCAGAGTGAATTACTCACACATCCCTGCACAGAGTCCTCTGGGTCACTCTCATGCTGCTTCCTCAGCCTGGAAAATATCTCCCTTGAAACTGCCACCTTCCCAACACTCGCATTTTCAGCTCAAACTTTTCCTGTTCTGTGCAGTCTTTCCTGAAAATCCCAGGCAGAACTGGAAACACCCTCGCTTGGTTCCCATTAACTTCATGACAGTCTTTATCATTTTAAATTGTAACTGTTTATTTGCATGACTTCCCACTAGAAAGAAAAGGCTTTGAGAGTATGGTTCGGGTTTGCCCATCTTTGATCTTCACACAGCATAGCACCTGGCATTTGGTAGGTTCCATAAATATCTGTTCAGTTAGTTGCACAAATGATAACAAAAATTGGACTCAACAAGTTTTAAAGTAAAGGAGAAGCCTTTATGGGCACAGTAGTTAGCAACACTTCAAATGCCTGGAGGGGGCTATGAATGAACTGGTAACTCAGGCAATATTGATGAATCCTGAATCCACTCTGCCAGCGTGACAACAAGAGCCATTTACTTACTACAACCATACTTCCCCATTCCTATTTTAAGAGTAACTATATAACAAAAGGATATAGTGGAATTGGATTTGCAAATAGAGCTGGAGAAAGAGAATTTTATTACCTCTCCCAATTCATCAGAGATGCAATAATAATCAAAGTCTAGCTTTGGAAAAAAACTAAAATATAACAATTTAACACAAAATAGAGAATTTGTGAATTCTAATGAAAGAAGAAACCTCAAAAGGTTATTCAGACCTCTATATTAGATAACCTCATGAATGGTACTCTCTTTGCCATCTTGAAAGACATTTTACAAATCCCTTAACATCTTGTTCCAGTGTCTTAATCCTTTGGAGTCTAAAGTTTTTCCTAATGCCTAGAATAGTGTACTTCTAGTAAAGATTGAGAAGAAATTGACATTTTCTTTCATTTTCTTTCTTTTTTCTTTTTTTTTAGACTAACCCTTCCTTAAGTCACACTCAGCCTCATCTGTCCTGGTCATAAGAATTCTACATACAACTTGCAGGCATTCTACAGCCTACATAACAATTGCCCATAACAATGGGCATTCGTGAGCACTGAGTATGTGCCAGGCATGATGCTAAGAGCTTTTCGTGCATTACCTCATTCGGTCCTCGTGAGGAAACAACTATTATAAAGATCCCCATTTTATACATATGGTAACTGGGTTTATAATTGTTAAATAGTGTGCACAAAGTTGCCCAGCGAAGAAGTGGCAGTGACAATTAGAATTAGAACAAGTTTTGTCTGATTCTAGGAACTTATGAGTTACTAGGCTTTTCTATCTGTAGTTTATGTATACTTTCTCTCTCTCTCAACCTCTGCATCCTAATTCCTCTATGCTTCCCTGAAATCTATATAGTGTTAAATAATACTACGTTATATAGATTCGCCGTAACAATTTTATTGCTTTTCCCATAGTCAAAAAATTAAACCAAGTTTTTATCTGTATCTATGTATTTATATACAATGGAAAAATGTTATATAAATAAGTAAAATCACTTGAGATGTATATACATTTTTATTTTTTAAACACACCGTTGATCACATGCCAATTTACGGAAAGCATTAGGAATAGTGCAAATTTTTAGTAACCATAAAATGGGTATTCTGATGTTAGAAAAGAAAACTATCACAATAAGTATTCTATATGACTGGCATTGCTATTAATAAGTGACATTTTCAGTTTGCTTAATCATTCACCTGCTAAAGACTATTAAGTTTGCATCCAGTTTAGGTTTATTACAAATCTATGAACATTTGTGTATTAAAAATGACACTTTTATAATACTACAGTCAGGAACTGTCCTAAACACTTTTAAAACATTACTAACATTAATTAGTGGGGCCCAGAAGATGGCGGATGAGAAACACCGCCAGACAGAGTGTCTCTGAAGAAAAGACAGATTCTAGAAGAAATTAGAAGAAAGAAGCAAGACGACGAGCCTACATCGGATGAGGGTCGGCAGGAGGAGTACCTGAGACCACGGGAGACTCCACGGGAGGAGGTCGCGGAGGAGAACTGGAGGCTGGGACCCCCGGAGCAGCCCGGAGACCAGCGGGAAGGGTAGGAGGATCTGCCGTTTCCCCTCCCCTGCATCCCGGACTGCTGGTGGGCTCCCCAGCAAGCGGAGGGACCTGCGGACACCAGCCCAACGACGACGACCGCCGCCAGTGAGCAGTAAGCCAGTAGCGGACGCGGCACCAGGCTCCCAACTCCCTCGGGGCACCTCCGTGTGCACAGACCCAAGCCGCGCGGCAGACGCCATATTGCCTCCTCCTCCCCTCCCCCGACCCTACCCGCGGCTGCCCAGAGAGACAGAGAGCCAATGTAGCCACCAGCCGGAGGCACCTCCAGGGAACGGGACCTTCCCTTTTGGGGCCCTACAGCTGACTAAGGGGAACTCAGACTGTGAGCTCTCTGCCCACCAGCCCTACCAGGTGCTGCTGGCACGGTGATCCCAGGAGAACCGGGCAGAGCCTGAGGTTGAGAGACATAGACCCAGCTTGGGCTCCCTGTGGGTGAATGGGGACAGGCACTCGTCTCCCTGAGGGGGACAAAGTTTGAACTCTGGGACCCAGAGGTCAGACCTGCAGACCACATCCCGTGCACCGAGGCCTCGCATTGCCCAGGGCACAGAAGGGATATACGTGAACAGCCTGCTGAGGTGTGTGTGCCTTCAGGGGCAGATCAG